>PVKE010007438.1:20806-50814 GCA_004027555.1 Craseonycteris thonglongyai | reverse complement strand
CATCCATGAATGAAAACCATGGAAATGATCAGCCATAAGAATTCAGGGAGTCTTGGGAAGCTTTGGAGAGCTGTACGTACTATTAACTCAACAGTCAATTCCTCATCCACACCCTCTGGTCATGAATCACCACCATGGCCATGTTAATGGATCCATGCTAATAACGGTCCATACAACTGCCAGGGATTTCAATGTCTTCCTGCACAGTCTCATCATCCAAAACCATCAATATTCCTAGAGTCTTCTCTGCCTTGCCAGCTTATTTTGCATTGTCTAGCTGGATGAATATGCAGAGGTCTTCAAACACAATAGTTCAATTCATGTCTGAATGCTTTAATATACCATTGATCCAGTTCCCACTCACATTTTTGCCTCAGGAAGAGATTCACAAATGCCCAAGGAGCCCTCTGGCCACCAATAAGCAATTTCTTCAGTTTTTAATTATGAGCCAACAAAAACAATGCCTTTAGTGAACTGTTGCCTCACTTTCACCTCTGACCCTCAGTCAGACACATGTCTGTGAGTGTTCCCAGATGGAAACTGTTAGGTCATAAATAAAAGTCCATTTAACAGGACTTTTATTTATAACCTAAGAGCAGCACTCATCAGTTATCCTGGATAAATGATGAGTTATGCAGTTATCCTGGATAACTGATGAGTTGTGTTTAATACATACATAAGTGACCTCAATCTTGTGTGTAAAACCTTATGTGTTTGGATAAGGCTTGGTCTATGGAAGAAAGACATGCTTGTCTCCTCCAAGTTTCTTTACCAGGAACCAGACACTTGGGCTGAAAGGTGGACAGAAAAGCCAGTCCAAATTATTAGGGCCTCCGGGTCTGGGAGGAAGCCCAATGCCCAAATGAAACGTTTCATTTAGGTCCAAACCCTTGCTCAGCAGCACTGTCCGACACCATCTTCTCTTATATTTTGACATCTCAGATTATAATGAGAAGCTCTTTTATCTCACCAATCTCTGCCAACATGTATTCATCATCTGCCTTTCCCCAGTCATCTTGTGGCTCTAGGTCAAGCCTTTGTAAAAGTCTCATCAAGATATTTCCAAATAATAATAGCACATAGGACTAAGGTGCTGGTGGCATATGCTGAAGCACGTGCAACCTCAGGGGAGAGGGAGGTTAGAGAATTGGATTTCCTCACCTCCAGTTTCCCAAGCCCCAAAATGCAGTTTTAAAAACTGTAGATATACCTTTGTTTTCTGGCTGGCCAATAGTGTCTATAACCTGTTGTGTTAGACAGTCTTTAACTGCTCTGTTCAGTGAGTGTTTGTGCAGATGGGCTCAAATTGATGAAACACATATGGTTTACATAGACAGAGATCAAGAACCTTCTAGGGTTGGGCATGTTTAGGTAGTGATTGCCACAAGCATCTTAGCAGTTTATAAATAGAAATCAACCCCTAAAATTATTGTTGAATTTTAATTACTTTATTTTATTTTATTTTTTTGCTTAATTTATCATTTCACAAAATTTAATTCGCTTTCTGCTATTACTATACAGCATTTTAGAGAAAGGAGCAGAATCATCAGTTCATACACGGAAAGCTGAGGTAATGAGAAAGACAGGCAGAGCCGCAGAGCTGAGAGCCATTGGCTGCATCCAGAGGCCTGTTTTCCTCAGCAGAAGTGCTTCCTGGGGAAAGGTTCCCATTACATCATCAGTGCGTTTTTCCAGAGACCAGGCTCCCTTGGGATGTAGAGACTGTCTGGGGAAACATTTCTCATCCCTATGCAAGCATTTAGAAATTGGTTTGCTCATTACTTTTTCTCCTATTTTCACCATGTGTGTATACTTTCCCAGTGTGTATATGAGGGCTGTCCAGAAAATATCCAGCCATAAATGCCTCTGTTTTTCATACTATTAATACATGGCTGGACGCTTTCTTGACAGCCCTCACGTATATGTATGTGTGTTCCTTTTCCCTTAGAGATTACCAACTGGTAAGACTCTGAATTTATTTTGACATTTAATTTCTTTGTTCCTGTTTTTTAATCTTTATTTTATTGTTTGAGAGATGAGAGAGAGAGAGAGAACAGGGGAGGGCCCAGAGCAGTCTCCATAGTCGTTCATCATTGGTTGTGACATAGTTTCATTCCACACGGGTGGGTTTGGGGCCACACCACACATCAATAACAGGGAACAGGAAGAAGGAGGAAGAAGGAAGAAAAGAGAAAGAGTAACTCCATGAAAAAGTGTAGCATATAGTGACTTATAGTGACTAAAGTGACAGAATTCTATGACAGCAGGTTTACCCTAAAGCTGGGGAGAGCTTTTCAAAGCTCCTTCTACTTCTTGTCTCCAGGCTCAGAAATGCCTAGATCTGTCCTATCTTAGCTAGACACTGGGAATGACACGCTTCTTGTAAATCATTTGTGCCAGGGACCCAGCCAAGTCTAAACTCTTTTTGGTTGGCCTTAGCATTTTTGTCAGTTCATATTCACAAGTAAAAGTAACCACAAGAGAATAACCAAGGTAACTTTCTTCAGTTCCCTACCCCCACGCCCCAGAGCTTATCTGTTTGCCTTGTATGTTTTGATGCCTCAGAGAAAAGGAGGATTCTATGAACACCTCACTGAGTACCTCCCCGAATGTGTTCTTCAGAGGCCCTGTATGTTTGCAGCCCTGAAGGAAGGCTGGGGTGACTGAGGAATGCAATTTGGATTTTCTCCACAGAGAAATGAGAACTCTTAGCTGATGCCAAGAACCCCTCCTCTATCCACTCCCATTCCCATGCAAATCAAGCATTCTGATTTTCAGCTTACCTTTTCTAGGATAAGCATTGACATAAACAACCCCAAGGAAATATGTGCTTGTAGATGGGTAGCTACATTTGTTGATAGGAAGACTGAAGCGTAAAGGCCCGAGAGGAATCTTGGTGATGGAGACAAGCAGAAAATGCAGCGCTCTCACAGCATTACTCAAAGTGTAGTTTGAAAACCTCTTCTTAGCACAATTAACTCTAAAAGCTTTTTAACAAATATTAACAAGGTTCCCCAGGCTCTGCTCCAAACCATCATAATCAGAAGTTCTAAGAGAGAGGACTCAGAAATCTCATTTTTGTCAAATTTCCCAGATAACTTCAATGCACATCAGAGTATGAGAGCCACTACATGACCCAAATGCATGTGAAGAGAGCCAGGGGTTATATGATTATGGGTCCCAAGATGTACGTGAAAGGTGTCCTGCGGACCAATAAAATTAGTGATTTGTCCCACCAGCTTTAGAAGAAGTTGAATCTCACAAAGGATTTCACTTGACTCCTGATATCTCTGCAAAGTGTGCTTCTACACCCTCATTCTCTCTCTGGCACTTCACATGTCATCCATGCCATTGGATTATCGTGATTGAGTCACCTGAACTTTTCTTGTGGACAGAGACAATGCTTATTATCTTTATGTCTTTATATATCCTTTGCCTGGCAGAATGCCTGCTTAATAAACCTTTGCTGATTAAGTAAATAAACAGTAGATTTACCCATGAGGAAATTAGTGAGGAGTTTATGCTTGATTTCAGTAAACTACTGAGATTCATTATAACACAGGTTTAATATGAGGGCAGGTCTGGTTGGAGCTTTGCCTTTGTTCCTATTATTTTAAGATAGTAGAGTTTCATCACAAATGTGGACACATCATCTCTTGAGTTAAAAACTTGTTTTTGCTCTCTCTCATCACTCCTCACTGGAAAAGCTATGTTGGCCCCACATAGCAAAAAGGTGCCAAACTGACATAATTAGAGAGAAGGTTGAAAATGGCATTCAGTTAATACATACTCAGCACTAAAGTGACCTCTGCATTTAGTCAAAGTCTAAGGACACCTATCAGTGATGGTGAGGGGTCAGCACTTTGCATATTGCTGCCTCTTGTGCACAGAAACTAGACTCAGTGGAGCAGAGAAAGTCAAGGCCTGAGAGAGCATCTTCATTGTTTTGTTTTGTTTGCTGTTACTGTTGTTGTTTTAATTATAACTGATACACAATTTTATATTAGTTTCAAGTGTACAACATAGTGATTAGACATTGAAATAGCTTATGAAGTGATCACCACAATACGTCATAGTACCCATCTGGTACTATACATGGTTATTAAGCTATTATTGACTATATTCCCTATGCTGTACATTACAACCCTGTGAATAATTTTGTAACTAGAAGTTGTACTTATTAAATCCCCTTTACCTCTTTTCATCCATCTCCCCACACCATTTGGCAATAATCAGTTTGTGTTTAGGATCTATGAGTTTCTTTCTGTTTTGTTTGTTCATTTAATTTATTTTTGTTTTTTAGAGTCTACATGTTTTAGAGTCTAAGTGAAATCTCATGGTACTTACCTTTCTCTGATTTATTTCACTTAGTATAATACTCTCTAGGCCTTAGGGCCATCCATGCTGTTGAAATGGCAGATTTTCCTTATTTTTTATGGCTGAGTAATATTCCATTGCATATATGTACCACCTCTTTATCCAATCATCTATCAGTGGCTTGCTTCCGTGGTGACTGCCTTCCCTGCTGAGTCCTCTGGAAGCTCTCAGGGTAGGTCTGTGAGAGGCTATGAAAGGCATCTGGGTGATATGCTGCAGGAATGCATTTCACAGCCAGCATTTCTCGGAACTTGCTCTTAGGCTGCAGAGTTACCCTCTGATAAGTGACCTTTTAGGGATGGTTTAGTGGCTTAGGAAATTAATAAAGTCAGAAAGGCACAAACCAATTTTAGCATAAGTCCTGGTGCCTATAAACACTCTGTCCACAGAAAGTTGATGAAGATTAGACAGGAAAATGCTAGGGCTGGAAGCTCTGAGTGGTTTGGCACATCTGATTTGAGATGCGTTGACTGAAGAAGTGCCAGGACTAGAAATGTGAGAAGGAATACAGGGTCCTGGGAAAGGGCACTGCCACCACGGCTTGGGATGGTTTTCATGTATTTGTTTTTGTGTTTCCATCTTTAAAAAAAAGGAAAAAGCTGACTTGAGTAATTTCGGTCATGTGTATGAGTATATACTAACTCTGGTATGTTCTGTCACATTAACTTCTTTATATTTCACAGAAAATGTCAATTTACTAGGCACATACTTCATAGTGTTTTTAATTTTAACAGAGGGTTTTGCCAAACCTAGCCCAAAGAGAAATATTTTTGTTATCTGGCTCTTTTATTGACTCCACAGCTTGGGTGTGGCTCACTCCCCGGTTCAGAATCCCTCTGTGCTTCTGAAAAACCAAACACGAAGGCCACAAAGCTTGAAAATGTTCTTGCTAGATTGGTTTCTGCCTGCATCTGATGTGAGAAACGCGCCATAGGGACTGAGTTGCAGAAACAGGGGAACCAAATTAAACTTTATGCTTAATAGTGTTAATGTGAGATAAAGAAAATGTGAAGGCTTTATCATAATAATTCCTGATAATTATGATAATAATTATCATATTATCAATTATTGATAGCCATAATCATGGCTATCAATTAGATCTGACATCACCCTCCCAACAACCATATGAATAGATACTATTATTATCATCATTATCAGGGTCATCATTTTTTATAAAGGAAACAGAGGAGCAAACAGATTAAAGGGAGTTGACTTGGCCTTTCATTTTGCCAGATGCATGGTGAGTTCACACCCTTAGAAAACAAACCTCAAGAACCCAGATCTAATCTATTCAGCTGGGATGATTTCCCCCATAGATTAAAAAGGTGAGTAACCAGAGAAGAAAATCATATAGAAGAACACGTAGATAATAGTTGAAAAGACTAGAGAGTCAAAAAGTAGAATGGAAAATTACAGAGCATGTGTGCAGAGGGTGTGATTTAAATTTAATATTACCCAAAACACTCTGATAGCAGAAGAGGTTTTATACAAGGAGACTTGGAAGCCCTTAAATAATAGCTAATCCCAATTTTGGGCAGCATCTTCCAGACTGACTCCTAATTGTACATTTTTTTAATTCATTGACTCTAGCTAATTTTGAAGGTTAAATAAAAGTTAAAGCAGAGTAGAATGACCAAGAAATATAATGATAGGGGAAGCCGGGATGGATCAGTGAGTTAAGTGCTCCCTTTGCAGCCCTGGAGACTGGAGGATCAAATCCCGACCCCGGCCTGTTTGGACCCATATGCTGAAATGCGGTGTGCTTCCCATGCAGGAGGCCCCCAGTTCAGTTCTTGCCACCACCACCCCTTCAGCCCCTGGCTCAAGTGGGTGTACCTCCCATGCTGGAGGCCCTCAGCCCAGTTCCTGCCCTGCATAGCCCCCACCCTCCTGTATGGAACAAAACCATGTCGAAAACTAATGAAGTTCAACTATGGATATTGCTCTGGGCTCTCCCCCCGCCCCCCTCTCCCTGTCTCTGCCTCTGTCTCTCTCTGTCTCTGCCAAAAACAATAAAATAAATCTTTAAAAATAAAATAGGGGAAGCCGGATGGCTCAGTGGGTTAAGAGCTCACTTTGCAGCGCCCGGGACCGGGGATCAAATCCCAGCCCCGGCCCGTGCAGAACCATATGCTGAACTGGGAGCTCCCCCAGTTCAGTTCTCGCTCTGTCTCTGTCTCTGTCTCTGTCTCTGTCTCTCTCTCTCTCTCTCTCTCTGTCAAAAATAAATAAATAAATAAATAAATAAATAAATAATAAAAAAATAAAATAAAATAAACAATAATTAAAATAAGAAACATAGTGATAAAACTGCGTATAATGAAATTTTTGTCTTGGAATTTGACCCAGAGAATAATTATTTTAGGTGTTTTTCTCTAATGAATAAATTAATAGAATTCCATTATTTTTCTACAACTGCATGTTTAGGGACCCATTTATATCTTACAGATAAATTAACAAGTGCCCAGAATTTTCATTGACTTTATAGAAATGGGCATTGAGATGAGGTGTTTGAGTACATCTCATTACACGGCTATCAAATTAGCCCTGAAGAAGTCTGAGAGCTGCCGGTGCAAGCTTTAGAGCCTATTTTTTTCTTTTTCAGCTACATTAAGCTCCTCCACAGCGATGTCAGAGCTAAGCGATCCTTAAGCAGAGGGTAATAGCATAGACAAACTCCTGAGCTGATGCGTATGAGTAACTAGAATGAGAAACACTGGTTATTAACTGGTACTTGAGAAGGAGCTCTTGAAAAATAGCCCTTATTTTAATGTGGACTGGAAAATTATCTATATAGTTGGAGTATAAATGGATCTAGGCAAGAATCCCATTTATTGTACAAACTTTCCTGAGTTTTATTCTAAGTCTCTCTTTGTCAATTAAGTGGAATTAGCAAAATCTTTCTTCAGTATGGTGCATAAGACAGCATTTCAATTCATGGAAAATCCCTTTTTACTCTTACAACATATTTCCAAGGTATTTATGATTTATGGGGTTTGATATCTATTTTAGAAACCTACTACTAATTTACTATCTGTCTGCACATTCCTACAATTATGCCTCACCCTCCAAGTTGATCCATTTGGGATCTCCCATCAGCACCCTGGAAAATCCAGCTTCCTGAGGGCAAATGCTTCCCTGCCAAAATACTGAATCAGCTGCACTCCATCTTAGAAAACTAGAAAATGAAGAAAGGGATTTTTAATGATTCATGCACCTGGATATATTATAGAACTCAAGAATCTAGGCCAATATAAAAGTACAAAGTAGTCATAATTTACCCCTGATGTTGCATATAAACTTCACCTTCCTTTAGTCATGGGAAGTTTAACAATATTCATTTTCTTGACATTGAAACATTGGTTCTGGAGCCAATGATAATTATTATGCTTGTTCCTTTTTTAATCTTTCTCAGGTAGAGAAGATAGAAATACATTCTCTACAAAGATGCTCAGGCTAAAGACATTCAAGTATATTGGCAAGGAAATAGAGGATAGATTCTTAACTTTAAGGATCAAGCTCTGAAAATTTGGAAAGAATGTACTACAGTTTAGGAGCCAAAAGAAGAAAAGCCACCAAACAGCATAAAAAAGAGAGGACAGGATGGTAAGCCAAGACGCAGTCACATGCAATAGCACAGGAAGCCAAACAGAGGGCTTTGATGGGAAGGCAGTATTATTTGCCACAGAAAGTTCTGAAAAAAAATGAGTCCTCTAAAAAAATAGTGCTTTTTGCTAGTGAAAGGTATCTCCACTATACAACAGTAATAAGGAATTAATTAATATAATTACACAATTATGATTTCCTAAGTAAGGATTTATGCCTGCCTGCCTTCCTTCCTTCCTCCCTCCTTCCTTTCCTCTCTTCTCTCTCTTTCTGTCTATCTTTCTCTCCCTCTCTCTTCCATTCTCTCAATCTTTCTTTCTTCCTTCCTTCCTTCCTTTTTTCTTAAACTTTTTTGTAAAACAATCCAAAACACGCAAAATTCATTTTAAATTAATATCAAGCTCTAAAATTTAGGCTCAGAATTCATGGTATTTATTTTCTCTTCTTTTCTAACAAGAGGACATTGAGTACAATACCATAAATGAGAATATTTAGAAGAACAAAAAGACCAAAGGCACTTTGTTTCCAGATTACTAGAAACAGCTCCTTCATTCTCTATTCATCTTTATGTGATTTCCTTAATTATGTGCAACATTTTTTTCTTCAAAAGGATGCTGGCCTGTAATAACCCTCATTCACCTTGTATTCTCAACTTGTTGCTTGAGGCCATCTGTTTAACACAGCAGAAAAGAATTAGGAGTCCTATCACATCAGCTGAGTTCATCTGATCCCCCTCCAAAGACATATGTGGCTCTATTCTACTGAGCAAAATTCATGGGTGCTAAATCCTTCAACTAGTTTCAGATGAGAAACATGTGTTTTACCCCAGTATAATTGTTACATGTTCTTCTACATCATTTCCCTCCCCTTTTCCTGGTAAATAGACTGGCTTCTGAAAAATCTAGGCCACTTGACAAACCCTAGAAAAATATATTTTGTAAGCATAGAGTCAGCAGGATTTGTGGAGAGCTCTGGCTTTGCATAGCATCACACAACCCACCTAACTTCCTTGAAGGAGTCATATAACCTCTCATTTCAAAAATCGATATACTGTTGTGGGTTGAACTAGGTCCACTTAAAAATTCATATACTGAAGACTCAACTCACAATATTTCCAAATGTGATCTTATTTGGAGACAGGGTCTTATCAAAGGTAATCAAGTTAAAATGAGGCCAGTAAGGCAGGCCTAAGCCTATATGACTGGTATCTTTATAGATTTGAGAGATTTAGACACAGCTTCACATATGGAGAAAACACTATGCGAACCTAAAGATGACTATCTACAAGTCAAGAAGTGTCCAACCCAGCTTCAGGGTTGAAACTCCCCTTCCTAGAACACAACACTTGAGCTCATCTTTAGTGAAATTGGAAGACAACTCATGCTTTCATATGAAACGTGCTTCAGATCTCCTTATGTCTATGGCTTCAGAGTACCTTGTACAAAGCATCTCTACTTACTATCTAGGACTCAAGACAGGCCAATTTGGTCTAAAGAAACATAAGGTTCATTCTGGATCCCTCAAGAAAAAGATGGCAATTAGTGTGTAGACATACCTGGGCAAAATCTGAGGCTGTGGGATCTATGGAATCATGCTTTCTCCCCTGTTCTCTCCTGTCATCTAATCTATCCTCCTCTACCTACTCTTTTCTTTTTCTCACAAAGAGTTCCTTAGAGACTCACTGTAGGTTCTGGTTTTTTTTTTCTTAAAGATTTATTTTATTATTTGAGAGAAGGTGAGAGAAAGAGAGATCCAGAGCAGTCTCCACAGCTGTGCTTCACTAGTTGTTCTCTGTTGTTCACTAGGCTACTCATGCAGCCTCTCTGGCTACTCTTGTAAGACTGGTTCTCAAACTTCAGCAGCATCAGAATCACCTGAAAGGCTTGTAACACGCAGATGCTGAGTCCTACTCCCAGAGTTTCTAATTCAGTAGGTCCAGGGAAGTAGTAACAAAATTCCAGGTGATGCTGATGCTGATGCTGATGCTGCTGGTCTGGGGACCACACTTTGAGAACCACTGTTATTTAATATATTTCTGCTTCAGTTTTCACTAATTACTTACCTACCACCTTTTAAGTACCCCAAATCTGTGTTCTTAACTGGAATTTGACCCAGATCCTCTTTTTGCCTTAGCTATGTAGGCCCTTGACCATCCTATATATTGGAATTCAGCTGTGGTCAATGAAGGATGAGGTTCTGTGGCCCCACATTTAACTATTTAGCCCCTCATGTCTTCTGTAGATTTTATAGGTGAAGCCATGAGTCAACATCTCCGACATGTGTTTAGTTTACAAAATGTGGACCAAAAAGTTATTTATAAGTCAAATATTTGTCAGTGAGTTTTCAAATGTTGGCTTGAAGTATAGCATCTTAGAGTCATGTTGAAGAGTGACATGCACAGTTGTAGTTCTGACTTGGGTTGTTCAAAGCTCTCATCTCATAGAGGTTCTTCAGTTAAAATCATAATGGATTATTGCAGGCTTGTAGCTTTGATGGCAAGGGGATGGACCCAATTGCAGCAATAGCGTTCAATATAGAAACAAAATCTATAAGGATTGTGAACAGGAATTTTTATATGTGAGTATATTAACTGTTCATCAAGGATTATCTGTGTCTTCACAACTACTTTTTCTGTTTCTCTACAACATGCTGAATCTTGGTTTTCCCCCTGGGCCAAACATAGAATTATACACATAGTAGATGCTTAGTAAGTATTTGATCAATTAATGAATGGCCATCATCAGTTATATTTGTATAGTTACCTAAAATCTTTCCATTGGCATTATCTCTGTCAATGTTATAACATAATTATTTCTAAATTCATTTTTTCAGCTTTTATGATTCAAGTTGACATTCTTGAGGCCCTATAACAGAGTGATATTACAATTAAAGTCTAATTGATAAATTCGTTTTCAAAATATGACTTCTTTACTTATTTCTGAAGCATTATGAAGATCATTTCTTCAAAATTTTCTTCTTTCCACTTGCTTTCCTCATACCCAAATCTATTTAATACTCAATAAAACTCCTTTCCCACAGCTCTAACCCACATGCCTCTCATCCTTCACTAATTCTTCTCCCTTTCCTCCAAATATTGTAACAAATTCTGGATTAAGGGCTCTTCTAAGGCAGATTGCCAGGATAGTTTGAAATACTCACATTGTGCCCCAGTATTAAACTTTAATTGGGGGTTTATCAATATCTTCCCAATAACAGTGGCTTCATCTCAAGGGTCCATTCTTCTAGATTTCTTTGTTTCTACTTTCTAAGTAATTTTTTAAAGATTTATTTTATTGCTTTGAGAGAAGGTGAGAGCGAGAGACAAAGAGTGAGAGAGAGAGAGAAGGTGGAAGGACCCAGAACAGTCTCCATAGTTGTACATCATTAGTTGTGACAAGGTTTTATTTCATGCAGGTGAATATGGGGCTGTATGGAGTGGGAACTGAACCAGAGACCTGCATGGGATGCCAGAACCTTCAACACCATCCCAGTGGTTACCAGTTGCACTGAAGTTCAGCATATGCGGTTGCATAAGCTAAGGTCAGGAATTGAACGCTGGACCTCACAATTGTGAGGCAAGTGCTCAACCACTGAGCTATCCCAGCATCCCCCCAGCTTTCTAAGTATTTTTATCAAATCACATTTGAATCTTTCCTTTTTGTACACTCACAAAAATATTATGCTCATATGGATGGCAGAAATGATCATTAGTTTTCCAAAAAGCTAGAATTTTCTTTAGATTTCTGCTATGAAGACGCATTTCCTTCTCTCCACACTCAACTCTCAGATTCTTAAACACAGTTTTTTTGTTTGTTTGTTTGTTTGGGTTTGTTTTTGGTTTTGGTTTTGGTTTTGTTTTGTCTGAAAAAGAATTCAGAGAACTTTGTAAGCTTTTCTCAAGTGGTTCAGATACTTCCTTTAGTGAAGATGTAACACTGCTTGTATTTGAAATATGAGGTGGCAGTTGTAGACAGAAGCAATATTGCCTCAAGCACCAAACTGTCCCAGTCTAAGGGCCATGGGGAAACCTGCCTATTTTGAATTGATCAAGGAAGAAGAATGACTTAGCTCTATTTCCCCCAGGCAAAAACTCTTTGCTCATAGACTGTGTCAGGAATGGGACAAGATCCAAGGCCAGAGCCAAGGTACAGTGAAAGGATTTGAAGGAGAGAGAAAAACTATTAAAGCCAAATGCCACTATTTGCATCCAAATGTCGACAATAATAATATAGTGTGGATATAGGAAAAGACTGCCTTTACATTCATAGCCAATGTCCAGATTTCTGCTGAAAATGACCGTACACGAATATGAAACCTCTTTCTTTTTTTCTTTTCTTTTTTTAATTAGATTTAATAGGGTGACATTGATTGGTAACAATGAGATAGAACCTCTTTCTTATTCAAAGTAAAAAACATCAGTCTTGGAAAGGACACTAGTCACCAACAATTATGTCAAATCTTGAGTTACCAGTCTCATAGTTCATGTTCCCCTGTTGAAAAATATCAATTGAGAGTGAGAAAGGAGAGATGCTCTGTTCCTGATCAGCTCCTAGAAATGTTGACTGTTCTTTGAGTTCATTAGCTCAAGTTCAAGCTTCTTTTTTTTTTTTTTCTAAGATTTATTTATATTGATTCTTTTAAAGATTTATTTTATTGTTTTTGACAGAGACAGAGAGAGACAACGAGAAGGGGGAGGGCCCAGAGCAGTCTCCATGCTTGTACATCATCAGTTTTTGACATGGCTTTGTTCCACACAGGTGGGTGGGGGCCACGCAGGGCAGGAACTGGGCTGGGGGCCTCCCACATGGGAGGAACATCCCCTCAAACCAGGGGCTGAACTGGAGGGCAAGAATTAAACTGGGAGTCTCACACATGGGAAGCACACCCCAAGTCAGCATATGGGTTCTCTCGGGATGGGGCCGGGATTCGATCCTCAGTCTCCAGGGCTGCAAAGAGAGTGCTTAACCTGCCGAGCCATCCTGGCCTCCCCTATTTTTATTATTTTTGACAGAGAGAGAAATAGACAGAGAGACACAGAGAGAAAGTGGAGGGCCCAGAGTAGTCTCCAAAGTTACATGTCATCAGTTTTCTACATAGTTTCATTTCACAGGTGGGTGTACAGACTTGGGTAGCCCACGTGGGAGTCATGCCTCCATGAGTTGGGCACCTCCCATGTGAGAAGCACACTTGGGGCAGGAGCCAAAGCAGAGGCCTCCCACATAGGATACTCACTCTGGTGAGAACCGAACTGGGGGCACACCCCAGTTCAGCATATGGATCTACACAGGCTGGGGTCGGGATTTCACCCCTGGACCCCAGGGCTGCAAGATGAGCACTCAACCAGCTGAGTCATCTCAGCTTTCCCTATTCCAAACTTCTGTAGGTAATTGATTTTAAGTTTTTGTTCTTATTTTTATTCTTCAGTCTGGGATACTCTAAACCCTCCTCTTCACCATGGTGAATTCTTGTTTAGCATTTAGGTTTCAATTTAAACATCATTTATGCTGGTCAGCCTTCCCTGATTTCCCCTGCTCCCACCAATCCCCTTTAAACAAGGAGAACTTCTGCTAGAGCTTCTGTAGCATCAAGAACTGATCCCAGTAGACTACAGAAGCAGATTTATCACACTGCTGTTTCTGCTTAGTGCTTGTCTATCTTTCCAACCAATGGTAAATTCCATGAGGGCAATGACCCTCCCTACTCTCTACACCATTTTGAACAAGTGCTTAGTGTAGGGGTCTCCAAACTTTTCAGCCCGCGGGCCGCATTAACTATCAAACAGCAGTTTGGGGGCCGACTACACACTCGAGGTCCAAATAAAAAAGAATCAAAACATAGATGTTGTTTTTAATTATTTATTTAATATTATTTTATTCAGATAAAAAGGTCTCCACGGGCTGGATGAGAGGGCCGCCGTAGTTTGGAGACTCCTGGAAGGAATCACACGAGAAATCGAGTAGCTAATCAAAAGTGAGACTATAATGGGAGCGCTCCTGGGCAAGGTTCACTGGCCCAAGAGGATTCGGGCCAGAGAAGTCGCACCTCGGGATAGGAGTGGGCAACTTTTATAGGGCTCTGGGTTGGGGGAGAGGCGGATCAGGCGGTCAATGGAAGTCCCACCTTCGAAAGTTCCCACGCAGGTTGCATCCGCTTTGAAAGTCCCTTTGCCACATTCTGTTTGCCTGGCCCCCGAGGCCCACCGACCTTACACTTAGTACGAATGAGGTGGTATGTAGAGCTTTGTTTTTGTTCTCAGCTTATTTAGAAAGAAAACTTTTGAAATATTTCTGTGCATAGTGTCCTCTTTTTCTTAATTATCTTATAGTAATGTGCCAATGATGGACTATACATACAACGGTGGTCCCATAATATTATAATGAAGCTGTAAATTTCCTATCACCTAATGATGTTTGTAGCCACCCTGACAGCATAGCTCATTGCATTACTCACATGTTTGTGGTGATGCCAGTATAAACAAACCTACTGCACCACCAGTCATATAAAAAGTATAAATAAATTTAACAAAAAACGTATAGCACACACAATTACATACAGGACATAATCCTTTACAATGATGATAAATGACTGTGTTACTGGTTTATACATTTACTATACTATACTTTTCAACATTATTTTAGAGTTTATTCTTTGTCTTTTAAAAACAAAAGTTTGTGGGGAAGCAGCGATGGCTCAGCGGGTGAAGCACTCACTTTGCAGCCCTGGGGACCGAGGATTGAATCCCGGCCCAGCCCGTGTGGACCCATATGCTGAACTGGGGAGTGCCCCCAGTTCATTTCTCACTGGGATGAAGACCCCGGCCCAGTTCCTGCCCTGTGTAGCCCCAAGCCCACCTATGGAATGAAACTATGTGGAAAAACAAATAACGTGCAACTATGGAGACTGTTCTGTGTCCTCCCCCTTTTCTCTGTCTCTGTCTCTGTCTCTGTATCTCTCTCTGTCAAAAACAATAAAATTAAATCTTAAAAAAAAAAAAGTTTGCTATAGAACAGTATATTCATTGTGTTACACAAGCAATCAGTCTCGTACATCTCGTGTTCACCATGTCTCTTGATTACTTCATTTACTCTTGTGCTTGATTTAATCTTGTGTTGTTTTATGCAGTAACACACTGTACAGGCTTAGAGCTTAAGGCTATACCATCTGTGTAGAAGGATATACCATGAAGGTTTGTGCATTTTATGGTATTTATATACCAAAATAACCTAACAACATGTTTCTCAGTATACATCCCTGTCATTTAGCAGTGCATGGCTGTATATGTATTTGCATATTATTGCATAGACTGAATTAGTCTTCACATACTAAGCTTGTATCACATATAATTTTGCCTTATTTCCAGTACTGTTTTGTTTTTCTCCTAAGTTCCTATCTGCTTTCCCATCCTCAGTCCCTGACTCTTCCAGGACAGCACTGCTAATATCCCAAAGCTCTCTTTGCTTCACAATTTTGAGAATTCTTGCTTTCCATATTTATTTCTAGAATTTGAGGTTGCAGGAGTTCTGAGGTCTGTGACTTCAGCATCCAGGTCATGGGAAAATTCTTACTGTTCAGAAGGAAATGCCAGGAACCCTCTTGGCAAACCCTCTATTGGGTAGTAGCAGAAGAGCCAAAGCTTGATTCCTTTTGCTTAGAATACTTCTCTCTCTGAAATGGGTTACCTCAACAGGCAATTCCATCTAAAATGTTCAACTTACTTTAGAATCTACATCTATTTTTCTCAGTAGTGACAATGCAAATTACAGAATAGAACAAGCCTTACCAAGAAGGAACTGAAGTGTGAGCCATATGAGGAGATAAGACATAAAACATGTCCATTAAGTGTGGTTAAGTCGCCAGGTGTAGGCTATCCAGATGGATCACCTGGGGAGGAACATGGCTGAGAGAAACTTGCTTAATTATAAACGTACCTGCACTCCAAAGTGTCCTCCTGTTTCAGAGATTAGTAAGCTTTCTGTTGATCCTCACCAAGAATCGAGAATTAAACAATACATAGTCTATTTAGCTGTAGTGTGCCAGAATATCTTACCTTTGTACCAAAATTACTTTGTTACAATCAAGTTTTTTCAAATGTAAAACTCTCCATCAGATAAATACCAAAAAGGAATTCAATTTTGATTTCAGTAAGTTCTTTGATGAAATCCTTATAATGTCATTAAGAACCAGACGAGAACTATATAAAAATGGTGGATGGATTCAGAGTCCATTAAACAAACATATCAAAGGGAACTGTTAAGTGGATTGATGTCCTTTGGGAGGATTAATGTCTCTGGTATGTCATAAGGTTCACTCTGCCTGGTATCATGTTGATTATTTATATGACATTTTTCAAGACTGCCAAAAGCATCAAACTGGGAGTAAAAATATGTTTCTTAATAAAATCAAGATCAATACTTTAACAAATAACAAATATAATAGCCAAAATTCCAGAAACTATTTTTTTATTGTTAAATTTATTGGGGTGACATTGATTGATATCAATTACATTGTTTCCAGGTGTACAATTCTACATGACATTGTCTGCACATCACATTGTGTGCTCATCACCCAGAATCAGCTCACTTTCCAGCACCGTGTGTTTGATTCCCCCTCCCTAATCCCCTCCACCCAGCTCTCTCACACACCTCCCCCCTTACCCTCAGGTAACCACTAAACTGTTAACTGTGTCCATGAGTCTTTGTTTTTGTTCCTTTCAGTTTTATATTCTACCTATAAGTGAGGTCATATGTTTCTTGATTCTTTCATTCTGACTTATTTTGCTTAATAAGATGTTTTCAAGGTCCGTCCATGTTGTCACCAATTGCTGTATTGCATCTTGTCTTATTGCTGAGTGGTATTCCATTGTATAAATGTACCATAACTTCTTTATCCAGTCATCTATCATCGGACACTTTGGTTAATTCCACAACTTGGCCACCATGAACAGGGCTGCGATGAACACTGGGGTACATATATCTTTGCAGATTAAGGTTTTCAGGTTTTTGTGTAGATACCCAGGAGAGGGATTGCTGGGTCATACAGCAATTTCATACCTAGTGTTTTGAGGAATCTCCACACTGCCTTCCATAGTGGTTGTACCAATTACATTCCCACCATCAGTGTATGAGGTTTCCTTTTTTCCACAGCCTCTCCAGCACTTGTTATTCCTTGTCTTGTTGATTATAGTCATTCTAACAGGGGTGAGGTGGTATTTCATTATGGTTTTAATTTGCATTTCCCTAATTACTAGTGATGTTGAGCATTTTTTCATGTATCTGTTGGCTGTTTGTATGTCTTCAGGAGAGAAGTGCCTGTTTAGATCTTCTGCCCATTTTTTCATTGTATCATTTGTTGTTGTTGTTGTTGTTGTTGTTGTTGTTGAGTTGTATGAGTCCTTTATATATTTTAGATATTAGCCCCTTATAAGAGGCATTATTTGCAAATATTTTCTCCCGTTCGGTTGGTTCCCATTTTACTTTGTTGACAGTGTCCTTTGCTGTATAGAAGCTTTTTAGTTTAATATAATCCCATTCATTTATTTTTGCTTTTACTTCCCTTACCTTTGGGGTCAAGTTCATAAAGTGCTCTCTGAGCCCAACGTCTATAAGTTTAGTGCCAATGCCTTCTTCTACGCACTTTATAGTTTCAGATCTTATGTGGAGGTTCTTAATCCACTTTGAGTTAATTTTGGTATATGGTGAGAGTTCACAGTCCAGATTCATTCTTTTGCATGTGGTTTTCCAATTTTTCCAGTACCATTTACTGAAGAAGCTTTCTTTTCCACATTGTATGTTTTGCTCCTTTGTCAAAGATTATCTGTTCATATATTTGTGGGTTTATTTTTGGGTTTTTGATTCTGTTCCATTGGTCTGTATGTCTAGTTCTCTGCCAATACCAAGCTGTTCTGATTATTGATGCTTTGTAGTGTAGACTGAAGTCAGGAAGCATGATAATTCTAGCCCTATTTTTTTTTTTTCCAGAGGATTGCTTTGGTTATTTGGGGTCTTTTGTGGTTCCATATGAATCTAATAATTTTTTATCTATTTCTTGAAAGAATGTCTGTGGGATTTTGATGGGAATTGCATTAAATCTGTATATTGCTTTGAATAATATGGCCATTTTAGCTATGTTGATTCTTCCAATCCATGAACATGGAATAATCTTTCATTTCTTTGTATCCTCTTCAATTTCTTTTAACAGCATCTTATAGTTTTCCATGTATAAGTCCTTCGTATTCGTTATTAAGTTTATTCCTAAGTATTTTATTCATTTTATTTTGATTGCAAATGGAATCATTTTTCTCATTTCTTTTTCTGAAGTTTCATTGTTTGTGTATAAAAATACTATGGATTTTTGCACATTGATTTTGTATCCTGCAACTTTACTGCATTTATTTATTATTTCTAACAGTTTTCTGGTGGAGTCTTTAGGGTTTTCTATATAAAGGATAATCTCATCTGCAAAAAGTGACAGTTTAACTTCTTCATTTCCAATTTGGACGCCTTTTATTTCTTTTTCTTGCCTAATGGCTCTAGCTAGAACTTCCAGCACTATGTTGAATAGCAGTGGTGACAGGGGACATCCCTGTCTTGTTCCTGATTTTAGAAGAAAAGGTTTCAGTTTTTCCCTGTTCACTATGACATTCCCTGAGGGTTTGTCATATATGGCTTTTATTATGATGAGGTACTTTCCTTCTATATCCATTTTATTAAGTGTTTTGATCATAAATGAATGTTGTATCTTGTTGAATACTTTTTTCTGTATCGTTGATATAATCATATGGTTTTTATTTTTAATTTTGTTTATGTGATATATCACATTGATTGATTTGTGTGTGTTAAACCATCCTTGTGCTCCTGGGATGAATCCCACTTGATCATGATGTATAATCTTTTTAATGCAATGTTGTATTCTATTTGCTAGTATTTTGTTTAGGATTTTTGCATCAGTGTTTATCAGAGATATTGGTGCATAATTTTCTTTTTCTTGAGACGTCTTTGCTAGGCTTTGGTATTAGGGTAATATTGGCCTCAGAATGAGTTGGGAAGTATTACCCCTTCAATTTTTTTGGAAAAGTTTGAGGAAGATAGGTGTTAGTTCCTCTTCGAATACCTGGTAAAACTCATTAGTGAGACCATCTAGTCCTGGACTCTTGCTTTAGGGAAGGTTTTGGATGATTGTTTCAATTTCCTTACTGTTGATTGGTTTGTTTCGGTTATCCAGTTCTTCTTGATTCAGTCTATTTTCCATTTCTTCTAGGTTGCAAAATTTGGTGGCATATAGTTCTTCATAGTATTTTTGTATGATCCTTTGTATTTCTGTGGTATCAGTTGTAATTTCCCCTCTTTCATTTCTAATTCAGATTATTTGTGTGTTTTCTCTTTTTCTCTTGGTGAGCCTAGTCAGGAGTTTGTCAATTTTATTAATTTTTTCGAAGAATGAGCTCTTTGTTTTACTAATTTTTTTTATTGTTTTTTATTCTCTATTTTATTTAGTTCTGCTTTAATTTTTATTATTTCCTTTCTTCTGCTGGCTTGGATGTTTTTTGTTCTTCTTTTTCTAGTTTTTGAAGGTGTGATATTAGGTAGTTTACTTGTGATTTTTCTTGTTTCTTTTTTTTAATTTATTTTTTATTGTTTTTGACAGAAAGAGAGAGATACAGAGACAGAGACAGAGACAGAGAGAAGGGGGAAGGCCCAGAACAGTCTCCATAGTTGCACATCATTTGTTTTTCCACATAGTTTCATTCCACAGGTGGGAGTGGGGCTGCACAGGGCAGGAACTGGGCCGGGGTCTTCACCCCGGTGAGAACTGAACTGGGGGCACTCCCCAGTTCAGCATATGGGTCCACACGGGCCAGGGCCAGGATTCAATCCTCGGCCCCTGGGGCTGCAAAGTGAGCGCTTAACCCACTGAGCCATCCCGGCTTCCCTCTTGTTTCTTGAGAAAGGCCTGTAGTAATATAAATTTTCTTCTTATTACTGCATTTGCTGCATCCCAGTAATTTTGGTATGTTGTGTTTTCATTGTCATTTGTTTCTATGTATTTTTCATCTCTTCCTTTATTTCTTCTTTGATCCAGTCATTTTTTAAGATTTTTTTTTATTGTTTTTGACAGAGAGAGAGAGAGAGATACACAGAGACAGAGACAGAGAGAATGGGGAGGGCCCAGAACAGTCTCGATAGTGGCACATCATTGGTTTTTCCATATAGTTTCATTGCACAGGTGGACATGGGGCTGCACTGGGCAGGAACTGGGCCACAGTCTGACCCCGGTGAGAATTGAACTGGGGGCACTCCCCAGTTCAGCATATGGGTCCACAGGAGCTGAGGCCGGGATTCAATTCTCGGTCCCTGGGGCGGCAAAGTGAGTGATTAAGCCACTGAGCCATCCCAGCTTCCCCTGATCCAGTCATTTTTTAATAACATATTTTTTAATCTCCATGTATATGTGTTTTTCACAAACTGATTATTAAACACACATGCCTGAATAGCAATTTTTATTAATCAAGTATTCTATATAGTGGTTCAGAAAAAACAGAAAATACAAAAAAGCAAATAGAAAAGAAAAATGTCAATGTGGTAATCAATAGAACTGCCCACCAAATTAGCAGCTCTCCTTCCATGTTCATTGTAAGACTGTACTTTATTACTCCCTTCAAAGCAAGACATGACCTTGTGATTTTTCTTTAACAACAAAATAGCAGAAGTGTCATGCAGTGTGTGCAAGCTGTACTATCCTTTGTTGTTGCTTCAGTGGTGATAGAAGTTTCTGAAACCTCCATCTGCTTGTGTCTCTGATTGGGTGTGATAAATGGGCCCTCTCTCTCAGAGCCTGTGTTAGTGTGTGGCATGAACAATCTTTGTGGTAAGTCATTCAGATTTGGGAATTATTTGTTACTGCAGCAAAACTTCACCTATTTTGGCTGACAGAACTAGTATTTCCAGACACAAAGATAAGAAGAAATGTGTTTTTACCATGTTAATTCCCAGATTTTTAGTACTTATGCATCATATGCACATAAATTATAAATATGTCACCACTGTATTTTGTAACATTGATTCACTTCATTATATTGTGAAGTACATATATTTTTACAACATCAATTTTATAACTGCGTTATAATTATAGTCCACCATTAGGACATTGCCTTTATTTCTCAACCTATCCCCTATTGTTAGAATTTTATTTTTGATATTATAATTAATACCATGATGACAATTTTTGCACACATCTTTAATATTTTATTTAGGATAAATTTAGAAAAGTATTATCATAGAAAAAAAGGTTATTGCTTTATTCAACTTCTGTCATATATTTCCAAATTATCCTGAAATATGTAATAGAAATACATATAGTTCCTCCAGCTATGTAAGAACTCCTGTTTTGACAGATAGTTTTTTACACAGGATACTATCTATTTTTATTTTTATCAATCTAATTTTGTTAGCACCTTCAGTAGCTAGTTTGTTTAAACATTTCATCACACATTTGTGGGTCATTTTACTCTTTCTCTGTTACTCAATCATTCAAAATTTTTTTTCTTTTGTCCATTTTAGTTGAATCACAAGGGTTTTTGAGATAGTAAGTCTATTACCCCTATCATATATTTTGCAAACGTATTTCTTGTTTTTGTTTGTTTGTTTGTTTTTTTAATATTATTAATGACTTTTTTCCACACTAAAATTTTAAATTTTAATTAATAAAATGTATCAGTCTTTCCTATATGACTTATGTTTTGGAAGCCGTGTTTAGAATATTTTCTCAAATCTCCAATTAAAATATATTATGTTCCTCTAGTATTCATTATTTTTACACATACATTTTAATTCACATGGAATTTATTTATGAATATTAAATACAATTTCAAATTTTATTAACAAAAATCTAGAACACACCAAAAAGGAAGTAAATTATATAGCATTCTTTTTTTTTTTATATCTTTTTATATTTATAGAGAGTAATTATTTTATCTTCAGTGCATATTTATTTTTATTTTACTTTTGACAGATAGAGAGAGAGACAGAGACAGAGACAGCTAGAGAACCAAACTGTGGGAACTCCCCAGTTCAGCATGTGGGTCCGCCTGGGCCGGAGCCGGGATTTGATCCTCGGTCCTCGGGGCCTCAAAGCGAGCGCTCAACCCGCTGAGCCGTCCCGGCTTTCCCAAATTATATTGCATTCTGTATCTATGAGACATCATCTAAATTATTTGATTTTGTCTTTACATCTAAATTGGGATATTGTCAAATTGAAGGATAGTCAGAGAAGAGCAACCAGAATGGTGCTGATAATGAAAACCCTATCTTTTGAAGAACGATTCAAGGAATGTCTTGCTTGAAGAAAAAATTAACATTGGCAATGAAAATTATATTCAGATTTTAAATGAATGTCATGAAATACTAGATTTATTCTGTGTAGTTCTAGATATCAGCATATGGTACATTAGAATATATAGTAATACTTATGGTACTTCAATAAGAGGAAGAATTGTGCATCAATTAATTATATCTGTTCACAAATAAGATATTGGTAGTCCCATTACTAAGCAAGTTCAAACAATGATTAATGTCATTCTGTCAGGAAGTTTGTAGAGGAGATACTTGCCTACACTGGTTTTTGGATCTCTAAGACCCATTCCAAAATCTAAGATTTTATGATTCTGGACTATGTTTGAACTGTCTGAAGAAAATAGCCTAATAAAAAATAACCCTGTGTTCCTTTTAAAAAATTCAATGTGGATTCTAAAAGAATAAGAGAAGACATAGTATCAACCAAGAGGCAGGAGTTCTAACTTAGCATCCTAGTACACTAACCCAGGCCCTACCACCTAGTATCAAGCGCTAGAACCATAGGCAAATCATTAATTTTACCTAGGCTACAGTTCATTGTTTTAACATGAGAGAACTAAAATATCACTACTAGATGATTCAAGGATCTCACCAAAGTCTAAAATACTATAGTTTTATGCTTAATAAATGGGTGAGATAAACTAATTATGTAATCTGGTTTCCAAATAGAAACCCATAAGCCCATTCTAATGAACCTTGGTCATTTTATGTCTTTTCTTATTGAAGTCTCTAGAAGCAAATCCAGAGGTTGCATCCAAATTCATACAATCATTTGTTAGTCAAAAATAATTTAAGAACCTGTTTTGTACCAGGCACTATATTAGGTACCAGAGATTCAAAAGTGATTAAAATTAAGTCTGCACTCTCAAAGATCTCAGTTTAGCAATGATGACAGCCTAGTATACTAACAATTACAATGCTAAGTAATAATTGAGTTTCTTGAACTGCTGTAGGTTCAGAGTCATGCATCTTCTATTCAAGTCTCTAAACAGTAGGTACAATGATATCCAGCTCTACATCTTACATAGGCTTTTAAATAAAAGAAAAACTAGCTCCTTATACCCACTTTACCAGGGCTGACCAGTAGTTGTATAAAGACATGCTGAGCAGTGCCCTCAAGGCTCAAGTCAGAGTCTCAATTACTACTGGCTGTTTAAGATTAAGGACACCTCTGAAGTGTCCATCAAGCAAACAACAAAGAACCTCCATAAATCCTTTCTGACCATGACCTTCTGTGGACATTTTCCATGGTGCTGGCTCATCTAAGATTTCCTAGTATACGGTATAAATAAAACCCAAGGTGACAGCCTTCTTATGCTTTAACAACCTGCTCAATAAAGGTGGATTTTATTTTAGAAAAGGGTCCAATGACACATCTGTACAATTGACAAGTAACCATGTTTTATTGTGTGATTGTAACGGACAAGTATATTTATTCAAGTGATGGCTGTGAAGTAACTCATCTAATATCTAAAGGTGGCCTTTGCAGAGGTAGCTACATGGCCTACCTCTTGAGCCTATAAACGATTGGGGCAGGCTTCTCACATGATATTTTGTATAGCGCTAACCCCTCAGATTCTCACAGTATGAAGCTCCAGGTTTTGTTTTATTGGGAATAAGTTAGCAGTACCTGATCAGGAATAGGAGAAAATAAAATACATTCACTGACAGAACAAAACATTTCCACAGGATCTTGACACATGCGTTTGTTTCTCCCACTGCTGGATTTCAAATAAAAACACATCCCCAGGTGTGTAGCAGCTCAAGAGCCCTAGAATAATGATCTCAGAGTCACCAGAAAGGCCTGGTAAAACAAGGTGTGCTGTGACCCACACCCAAGAGTTTCTGATTCATGTAGGTATGGGGTGGTATCTAAGAATTTGTCTTTCTAGCAAGTTCCCAGATAATGCTGTTATAGGAACCGGACTTTGAGAACCACTGCCTTCGATGAGTTATCTGATACTTGACAAATACTCTCCCATCTTAAAGAACTGCCCAAACTAAGACAAGCTTCTATATCTACTAGACATCCCCCTAGAGAATTCTCTGGGAACTGGAATAAAGAAAAGATTGGAAATAAATACCATTAAGAGTTCTCTTGTGGCCAAAAGGAATGATATGACTAGAACAATGACCTGTGATGTATGATGTAACTGCATCACATCCACAATAGGTGGAACCAATGACCTAATGTGAATCAGTGTGGGAAAGACAAAGACACCCTCCATCAAGGTGTGCTACTCTAGACTACAGCTGTTTCTCCCATTCATCAAGAATCTCCTAATTCTCCTGTTTCTTTCACATTTACAATGACTACTGGAGCTGAGCTACCTGGCTTTTAGGTACTCTGTATAGAACCTGAAATACTCCCACTTGCAATTCTTATCCTCATGACTTCAAGTTACTCATGATGAATGTATTTTCTATTTAAACAGTTCAATAATTCACCATTTGGAGGTATTTGTTGTATTCTATGTAATGTGCTATGCTATCAGAAGTTCTCTAGAGGGCAGTTAAGAGGATCATTTATTTTAAATTAACTGCCCTCTTCCTCTTTGCATACTTTTCTACACTTGCATTTCAAAGGCTGGAAGTAAGGGCTCTCTCCCCTGTCTCATCCACAGACTCTTTGCCTGATTTTTTCTGGTGTATGACTGGCTGAGCACCTGCTATAGATTAGAGAGTTTTCAAGCTGAAATTGTAGTACTCAATTTGCTTCTATTTTTTCCCAATCATGGCTGGTGTCCCCGGCTGATGTTGGGCTTTGTATTCCTTGTTCTGTGGGACTCTGCTTCTGACCCTGCAATTTTCCTCAAGTCAAAGAAGACACAGATCCCCATGGGAGAAAGGGGAGACATTCCACAGACACAACCAGGAAGAAAGGACCACCCCAGGGTAGAGCTGCTGGCAGCCCCCAGAGGCTATTCTGGGATGGATTCAACCTTACTGCATATTTCTCTAAAATAAAACATTGAGTTGAAAACACAGCAAATACTTTCCTTCTAAAGTTTTTTTTTTTAATAAACAGACTTTGTAGGCCCCCTAAAATAAACCTTTGAGACTAAACCAGCAAATTTCTTAGTAAATATATTAGAAATAGATGGTAAGGAATCTTTTTGTCTGGCAAAGAGTGAAATGAGGACATGGATGGGAAATAGGTCAAGACTCCTGGTCACAAATCAACTTTTCACTTTAATCAATATGATCACTTTATCCATTCTGACCTGAGAAAGTCACCAGGTTCTAAGGAAGAGAGAGGATTTTTCAACCTTAAATATGGCTAAAGAACAAGAGAAGAGACCTCACATGTGAAAAGAACCATTATGCTCTTTTTCTTTTTAATGTCATTTTAAGGTGGTATTATTTTGTGTTTTATGAATGTTAGGGAGGTAAATCTATGTAGTCACCCTTCTCTGATAGAAAACTAAGACAGATATAGTGATGGACACAGTCTAGGTCAGAAGTAGAACCCAGAACTCATAGGCATCAGTCCTGCTATTTAATGTCAAGGCCTTCATCCTCCAAAGGTAGAGAAATCCAGGAAGAGAAAGGATACAACAATATTATTTTACACGACATTAATTTGACACACCCTAAATGAAAAAGCCCCTCTGAAACATTTCTTTGATTCTTCTCCTGTTTATTGCTCCAATATATCTGCCTTTTATTCTTTCTCTCTGAAAAGAGACTGAGGTAAGGTGGCAAAATTGGGATTGATGAACCTACTTCATACTGATGCATTAAAGATTAAAAGGGTAATTTATGGGAAAGCACACAGCAGAAACATAGTCGATGTTCAATAACGGAATAACTTTTTCTTCCCTTATTGACAGAGGAAAAAGCATTGCAAATTTTTTGGACAGAGAAGTGTCATTACTAGAGCTACATTAGGGTCTTCCCATGTTGGATTCAAATTGGTCAGAAACACCAACGTTTGCCCATCAAATCCCTTTGTGCCTCATTTTCTTACTGAGCTTTATTCTTCACAATCATCACTGCAGATTTTAAAACAAAGTGCTGGACAAAGCTATGTTCCTTACAACCAAAGAGGGGTCTGCTAGGCAACGAATTATGCCTGTAGTTCAAAGTTCGATCAGACTCCTGGCATCAGATAAGGAGTTCCTTTGAAGAAAAGATTGTTGTCTTCAATGGAACTTCTTATTAGCCCTTTTTCTTAGAAGGTGTAATAATACTTTTCCTATGGAAACAATGTAGTCATTTGGTAAACCAACAATTAAGGAAACACCATTCACATTTGGAAATGCAATTAGCATACACCTTTCTATCTGGATGATTTTAGAGTCTATAAGAACAAAATGGTTTTGTTTTAATTATATTCTCCATAAAGAGAGAGAGAGAGAGAAAGAATTAAATATTCTCCTATATGCACTTGGGAAGCTATGTACTATAGTGAATGAGAGTACAGTTTTGGGTTCATATGGTCCTGAGTTCAAATTTCTTTACTGGACTTGTGGATTAGGGAAAATTATTTAACCTTTCTGAATAGTAGTTTTCTCATCTGCAAAATGGTAATGATAATAGATTACCTCATAGGATTAAAAGAATTATATGACATAATGTGTATGATAAACTTAGTTCATACACTGTCTGACCTTATAGAGAATAGACCAATAAATGTTGGTTAATATAGTGATGATGACTACTAACTGTACCAGGATTGGCGAAGCTACTATCACTGGGGCTATGTGCCTTGAGCAGTTTTTGTTGACCCTTATCTACAGCCAAATAAACAATGCAAAACTAAGCTTCCAAAACATCTTGGAAGCAATGACCTTTTTTGATTCTCATCACCACCATACTGTGAAGTCCATGGTCTGGTCAAACTGAGTCTATCCAGACAAAGCCACTTCAGAACTCTGGGATAGAGTTCCATCACCAAAATAGTTGCTTATAGTGTCTCCATGAGTTTGAGGAGTTTAATGGGGTGGGATTGGGGTGATGGGATCAAGAGGCTTCAAAGTTCCCTGGATCTCAACATCACCTCAGAGGTGTTTTAGCTCAGTCAGCTACCAGACAGTAGAAGTCTAGCTTCCTAACGTTTGTTTCTATTCAGAAATAAGCCGGACCCAGGGATGCCTAATAGCTCAGTGATCAAGCTCTTGCTTTGCAATCACAAGGTCCAGGGTTCAATTCTCAGCCCCGCCCATGCAAACCTATGTGCTGAACTGTGGTGCAACTAGTACCCACCGGAATGACTCAGCAGTGAAGAATCTCACCTCCAATGTGAGAGGCCTCCAGTTTGGTTCCTATCCCACACAGCCCCACATCCACCAGTGTGGAATGAAACCATGTCACAACTAATGATGTACAACTATAGAGACCACCTCTCTCTCTCTCTCTCTTTCTCTCAAAACAATAAAATAAATCTTTAAAATTAATAAAAAGAAATAGGCCAGGCCAGGCCCTAGGTTGGGGGTGGTGAACCTATGGCACGCATGCCCAAAGTGGCACGTGGAGCAATTATTTCAGCACGCGGAGCTGTGAATACCATTTAAAAAATTATTGTTTATGCTCTTATAGACATAAAAATAATCGATACCTCTATCTCACTCGATGGGTTGGCACGCGAGTCGAGCGAGTATACTCTTATTTCATAAACTTTGGCACTCAATCGCCAAAAGGTTCGCCACCCTTGCCCTAGGTTTTTATAATTCTAAAGACCTCATAGCATAGCCCTGAATATTCAGCTTTCCCTATCAGAAATAAAGACCGGCCAGGGAAAGGCTCCTACTATTGTTATTAATATGGGGACTCCCTCTGTTGCCCTTCAACTCCAAGGATGCTCCAAATGACTCCTTTCTGACCACTAAAACAGATTTACTCAAACTCCTCAGGTAAATATCTCTCCTCTAATAAGAAACCAAGTTCCAAAGCCCCAAAGTTTAGTATTTACCTTTTAATCAACATAATTAATGGTCTCTTCACAGCACTTATGGCATTAGGGCTCTTAGTAGATTGCTGAGAGATTGCAATTAAAAAACCAGACTATGACAGTAAACTAACTTATGTCTGTGGTCATGTAAGCAGTGATTTGACAAAGGGAGATAACCCTTCAAAGATACAGAAAAAAATTTTACTTGGTGAGGTAAGATAGTATAAGGGAAGCTGCAGATCCAGGGCACTTTGAACATAAAAAGACATAGAATGAGGACAACAATAACAGAAGAGCTTCTAGCCCAAACAGTGCTCTGGTATAATAGGATTTGTTTTTTATTTGGTTTGCTTTTTTTTACTTATAAATGAAATGTATAATTATTGTACAGAAGCACAATAAGATAGAGAAGCAAACAAAAAAATTTAACATTTCCCAGAAATCCACCATTGTCTACTAATAAATCAGTAAAATGCATCCTCTTAATCTCTTTTTAATATATATACAGTATTCAGCCTTTAAAACAGTGTCATGGTGAGCATACTGATTTGTAATCTGTTTTTCTTTCAATATGCCATATTATGAACATTTCCCAGAAATATTCTTCTGTAATAGCATCATAACTGAGTACCTATTGATTCATTTTACAAATGTACCACAATCATTTAACTAAGCCTGAATTATCAATATTTGGATAGTTTCCAGACTTTCAGTATTATAAAAATACTTTGATGAATAACATTATAGATAAATATTTGTTCTTAGTATCATTTCCTTACAATAAACTCTTAGATATTGCATTTGCTGAGTGAAAGGCTATGATGTGAAGAAGGCTGCTCTGGACATTTCCTATGAAGTTCCAATTGAGCATATGCAATGTTTTGTGTCCTGGGAGTGGACTTTCTGAGTCTTAGATAAATGACCACATGACTCAGTTTTCCTAAATCAGTCCCAGTAATTCCTGCTGACCCAGTAATTCATCCTATTAGTGTTACTTTCTATTCTAAAAAGTGTCTTGGTTTAGGCAAGGTCTGATCATCCTAGTCATAGGGTAGATGCATACTCTACATCAAGAGATAATGAAAAACTGTTCTTCAAGTTCCCTCAATAGTGTGTAAGTGATGCTGTAGATCTACAGCTACTTTGACAACTGATATTGTCAGACTTGTTCATATTTATCAATCAAATGGTTATAAAATGCTATTTTATTTTAATCATGAGTAGCATTTCCCGATTTCTGTTGATGTTAAATAGTATTTTATATTTTTGTTAGTCATATGTATTTCCTCTTCTTCAAAATGCCAGTTCATACATTCTGACTATTTTCCACTGGTATGTTTTAGTTAAGCCAGTAAAAACTGAACACAGCCCAAATGCCTATCAAAAGGAGAGAGTATGAATGAGCTGTTTTATATAAAATATAATATTATTCATCAGCCAAAATGAGTGAATTGAGGTAACATTAGACCCTATGCATATCTTAGCAACCTATTATTAAATGAAAATGTACCATATTTTTTTTTATGTAAAAGATATTTTTGTCTAAAATTATTAGACCAGGGGAAACCGGTATGGCTCCGTGGGTTAGGCGCTCACTTTGCAGCCCCGGGGACCGAGGATCGAATCCCGGCCCCGGCCCGTGCGGACCCATATGCTGAACTGGGGAGTGCCCCCAGTTCAGATCTCACCGGGGCAAGACCCCGGCCCAGTTCCTGCCCTGTGCAGCCCCAGCCCACCTGTGGAATGAAACTATGTGGAAAAACCAATGATGTGCAACTATGGAG
>PVKE010007438.1:0-20706 GCA_004027555.1 Craseonycteris thonglongyai | reverse complement strand
GTCAAAAACAATAAATAAATCTTAAAAAATAAATAAATAAATAAAATAAAATAAAATAAAATAAAATTATTAGACCAAAAATTGGGGGTCATCTTATACATGGAAGCAACCCATGTATTGATTTTTTAATGTTGGGTTAGAAAAGTAGAAGTTGTCTTGTAAATGAGGGTGGGGTTGTCTCTTACATGGAAAGTATAGTAAGTCCATAAAGATTAATACACACACACACATGTATGTGTGTGTGTGTATTAATATATATTACATATATAATATATATTATATATTTATAATATATATACACACATATATAACAAAATAATATACATATATAACAAAATATATATGCATATGTATACACATGTGAAAATAATAAAATTTCAGAACTACGAGTGCTACCAAAAATATATAAAAGAGAAAGCATGGGATAATGAATATGATGAGATTCAGGTTACTTCAGATAAAGGGTGTCCCAAAATTCACGCAAGAAGTAATTTGATAGAAAACACAGGTTTATAATTAAAAATTGTAAATTTTCATTGCTCAACAACGAAATCGCGTTGTTCTTTTGTGTAGCGCTCCATTTTTTTTATTTTATTTTTTAACTGAACTGGGGCCCTCACCGCATTCAGGAAGCACACCCCAGTTAAGCATGTGGGTCCGCCTGGGCCGGAGCTGGGATTCGATCCTTGGTCCTCGGGGCTTCAAAGCGAGTGCTTAACCTGCTGAGCCATCCCGGCTTTCCCAAGTGCTCCATTTTTAATAACCCTGAACTGTCAGCTGTCACGCTGTCTTTTTTTTCATTGGCAACACTTTACGGCACAAATGACGCAAAATTCAAATCTTGTGTGAATTTTGGGACACCCTTTAGAAGGGAAGCAGAAGAATGAAATTCAGAGATCTTGTGGTTAGATATTGGTTATAAAGAGCTAAGCATTTGTTTTGGGTGGTGGATTCTAAGATTTATCCCAAATAAATAAGCAAGCAAGTAAACAAATAAACAAGACCATGTGTGTATAATGAATCAAGATTATGATTAATTCATTTCCAATGAGGAGAGGGGAGGTAATATACATTTTAACCTTATTTATAGATGTCAACATATCTGTCCTCAAGAGATATTAAATAATTTATGTGAGTGCCGATTTCACTGCATCCGGAGTTATTCCGTAACGCTAAAGTGATTGGAATGGCCCACGATATACACAATGAAACTGGAGCCTCTGTCCCTTCTCTGTGAATGACAAGACGATTCTCATCTTTGCTGGTCTGGTGTTGGAAGATGGGATGTGAAACACGGGCTACATATCCTTTGGCTAAGGTGTGGAACCATATGGAACGGCCCTATTAACATTGCTTCCATGGCTCCCAGATGTGAAGAGAACCACATGTTCTCCAGCTGTTTCCATGTTTACTTCAGCCACAGCCTTCTTTTCAGTAACATTTGCTTGAAATTTATTCATCATTGCTATTCTAAAAACTGCCTGTTGCCCACCATTATCATCATTACCCATAACAACTAATGTCTGGGGTTTTTCTAAGGTGCCATAAAGGTCAAGTATATAAATAAGAATAGCTCCTCATCTCTCAGAGATTCTTATATTTATTTATTTACTTTTTTTTAAATCAGATGAATAGGTTTAGGCCTCCATCCTCCAGTCGTGGGCAATTGCATCTCGGCATGTTTCAGAGCCCCTTTCCCGCACAAAAATGATATGAGAATAGAAATGGCTGAGAAGAGGATGGCACCCTAACCAGAAAACATAGCTTATCACCGAAGTGCACGTTGTCTAAGCCTTATGTCCATTTCAATGAAGTTGCCTCTAGTCTCTGTGGAAAGCTGGAACAAGGGACCTTTTGTCAAGCTCTCCACACTGGCCACCACAATGGCCTGCATCTCCAGTGAGCTGCACAGGGGCAGAACCAGCCCCCAACCATATTTACTTGGGAGTAAATATGCATTTATTTAAACCACTCATCTCTACACATCTTCAAGTCTTGAGAAATCCCACTCCCTTTCCCACCACACGGCCTCCTCCAACCCTTGGAGCTCCTTCCCATCTTGGATAATCCTTTGCTTATTCGTGCTTCATTGCCTAGCTTTCCTACATGAAGTCCTGTTTTCTTAAGGGGAAATGGAAAAATACCACTCCATCTTTCCAGACTCTGCTAAAGTAGTGAAGACAAAGTAAACTCATATCTTTTTTTAATTCCAGAGGTGTTAAGACATGGTTCTGGAGATTCTACCCTCAAAATATGTTAAAAATGTATCCACTTCTCACCAGGTCCTTTGCTGTCACCTAACTCAAGCCACGATCATCCTTATGTGGACTGTTATAATGAATATAAACTAATCTCCCTGAATTCACCATTGCTTACTTTTCTAATGGATTCTCCACAGTGCAGTCAGTGGGAGATTTTAAAAACACAAACCTCGTGGGTTAAATCCTAATTTGTAAGATATAAAACAGTAAGAATAATAATATAATGGAATTCAAAATCTTTGTTGGGATTATGCCAGGATGGTTCAGCAGGCTAAAGCATTCACTTCAGCCCCAGGGTCAGAGGATTGAATCCTGGCCCTGGCTCGTGCGAACCACGAGCGAAACCATATGCGGAACTGGGTGTGACCCCCCAGTTCTGTTCTCTCCAGGGCAGGTTTCCCATGTGGGAAGCCCCTGGTTCAGCCCCCAACTCATAGGGCGTGCCTCCCATGCAAAAGGCTCCTGCCAAGTTCCTGCCCTGAGAGCGCTGCCCCCCCACCTCCACCCACCTGTGTAGAATCTCTGTCAAAAACAATAAAATAAATCATGTATGTATGTGTATATATATATATATATATACACACACACACACACACACACACACACACACACACACACACACACACACACACATATATATATATATATATTTGTGAAGGTCCACAAGGCCTACAAGTCTCCCAGTCTTATTTTCTGCTGCTTTTCTCTAGATGCTGACACACGCAATTTTGTTCTTATATTTGTCTGTCTGTCCATTTGCTTTTAAATATTTTATAGCCCTTTACTACCTCATGTTTAGTCCATTCCTTTGCCCAAAATCTTTTCCTAATTACCTCCTGTGTATGCTTCCTGTCTTAACTAAAAGCTACTTCCTCAGAGTTGACTTTCATTGATGCCATAATCTAAATGAATGAGCCTGTTTTAGTTTCTTGGTATACCCTTTATTGTTCTGGCATTATCACAATTGATCATTATCTATGTGTTGGTGTGATTAGTTACTCAACATCTGTTTCCCCTACTGACCCTATATCAATAGTGCCTAACAAATAGTAGGCACTCAAGAAATTAATGAATGAAAGAGAAGGATATGGAACCTAGTACGACTTAAGTTCTATTGAGGCAGACACACACACACACACACACACACACACACACACACACACACACACACCGTCATTATGGATTATTGAATAACCCCCACTCTTTCCTAATTCTCTGCTCAGATACTGGATAACTAGAGGCCCAGCCATTGTCACAGCATTTCAGTTTCATAGTATTGTTGACTGCCATACTTGAAAACTATTTAAGCCATGTGTAAGCATTTCAGCACACAGTCTGTTTTCAGACAGACAAAAATTTCTTGGGTCTATATTTGCTGTAATCTGTGCCTTTTTATATCCATCTGATATGTGGCAATTCTTAATGCTTGGAAGACCTCTATAAATCTGCCAAATATATTTATAAGCCAAGATAATAGAAAGCTATGTCAAGAATAAGTATGTCTTCACTTCCAAGCACAATCTGAGAGATATTTGTGCTCGCGTTTAATCAATTTATGAAGAATCAGCCAGCTTCCTGAGGCACATCCCACAATTATTCCTCTTTCACCTGGGAGTCCTACAATTTTAGATCTGAAATGAACATTTATTATGGATAAGTATTGCTTTTTGTTTATTAGATTCTTATACTGTTATACATTTTTATTTTTTTACACTATTTAACATTTTATACGTTATTACTATTGTTTTAAAGTTATGTTTGTTTGTTTGTTTTGTTTGTTTTGTTTTATTGTTTTTGACAGAGAGAGAGAGAGATACAGAGACAGAGAGAGAACTGAACTGCGGGAACTCCCCAGTTCAGCACGTGGGTCCGCATGGGCCGGGGCCGGGATTCGATCCTCGGTCCCTGGCGCTGCAAAGTGAGCGCTTAACCCACTGAGCCATCCCAGCTTCCCCAAGTTATAATGTTTTTAAATTGAAGTTACTTGGGAAAATGCCCTAACTTTTCACACTGTATGTTTTCAGTTTCTGTATCTCAGACACTCTGTTGTGGGCTATGCATTTGCCTTAGCTTGTTCCATCTGTAATAACATTATACGCTGGCAATTCTGAATTTTTATTTCTTCTACTGAAGTCTTTAATCCTGCTTATTTTAAGAAGCACTTTCCAGTTTTTTATAGAAATCTGTTTAAATCATGCATTTAAAAATTTCTGCTAAAGTTCAGAACTAAAACTTTTATGGGATCCTTACACTTTCAACTAATCATTCACTTAACTTACTTTTATGGAACATGGCACTGAGTGCACAGAATTTTGTATGTTACAAAGTAACTGGTTATAAAGAGCATAAAATGCAAAGGACACAAAAACTAGTCTTACTCTATATAACTCAGTTCAAAAACCGAAGCTCTTTTAACACAAAGCGGGCATGGGGACGCAGGAAGAAGTTTACTAAGGTTGGATTAAGGAAGATTTTCAGGAAAACGTAAGAATTAAAATGAATCTTGAAAAAAAATTAATTGGTTTCAACTATGCTGAAACAAGAACATTTTACATGACTCAGAATTAGAGAATTTTAGATTTACAACTGATCTTAAAGAATGTGAAGTATAATCTTCCCACTTAAAAAATAAATATTACTTTTTAAAACAACAAAAGCTGTGGGGTCAAATAAAATGACCAGTGCAGAGTAGAAACTTAATAAATATTCATTCCCTGCAGTACCAGCTACATAATTGACAAGGCCTCTTGTTCAAAAATTATTAAGAATTTCAAGACAACTACAACAAAACATTAAATCAGGTATGTCCCACCTGCAGCCAAGGATGGCTTTGAATTCGGCCCAACACAAATTCTTAAAATATTCTGAGATTTTTTTTTTTTTTTTGCAGCCTATTTTTTTTAGCTCCTCAGCTATCATTAGTGTTAGAGTATTTTATGTGTGGCCCAAGACAATTCTCCCAATGTCACCCAGGAAAGCCAAAAGGTTGGACATTGCTGCATTGAACCAAGTGTGGGCCCTTCTGAGCATAGGGCCCTGAGCAACTACCACACACTTCTCGAACCCTTAACATAGGCCTCCCTCTTGCCTCTTATCTAAACTCTTTGGGGTCCCTATAGGTAGAATCTAAACAAGAACCCAGGTCTCCTCAGGCCCTGTTTCATTTCTGTGCTGTTCAGATTTAGAGCCAAAACCAACTGTAACTGGCAATGCCGAAATCATGTATAGAAGCTAAAGTTTTTAATTTTTCCTTCACACAATTGTACAGTTGTGTTAAGAAACATGTACAAAATGACATTGTGTCAGTTGTTCAAATAGTTAAATAACCTAGGCTGTTAAGCAATGGGGTAGGTCATGAATTCTGCCTTTCTCTTTTTCATTTTTGCATATTATAAAAAAAAGATGAATTTATGCTGTCATTTTTAAAAAGATTACAGTAAGAAAAAGCCCTATAAGAATATAGAAAATCATGCTTCCAACAAAGCTGCTGGTATACATAGCTTCACTTTTACATACATGGACAAAAACTTCTCAAAATTAAAAAAGTTGTAAATAAACCATTAACTTAATTTTTTTTAATTAAAAAAGACAGGAAAACCTTCTATTTAATTAATAAATGTGTGTGCTCATTTATCCGTTTAATAAATATAAATCAATGTGTCCTAAGAACCTTGGACAAGACTGACTCATAATAGCTGTTCAGTGAAAAATGAGAGATGATGGATGAGTAAATATTTCATAGAACCACAATGAAATATCATTTAGCTATTAAAAGAAATGAAATTTTGCTACGCATTACAAAATGGATGAACCTTAAAAATATTATGCTAAGTGAAAGAAGCCAGAAAAAATAAAGGCCACATGTTATATGATTCCATTTATATGAAATGTCTAGAACAGGCAAATCCACAGAGGCAGAAAGCAGATTAACACTTGTCAGGAGCTGGGAAGAGGAAGGCATTGGGAGTAACTGCTCATGGCCATGAGTGTTTTGAGTTTTTTAGGGTGTTAAAAGTTTCTAGAATTAAAGTGTTGAGGGTTGTGCAACTTGTGGATATACTAAAAACCTTTGAATTGCATAATTCTAAAAGGATGGGTATGGGGGAAGCCGGGATGGCTCAGTAGGTTAAGCACTCACTTTGCAGCCCCGGGGCCCAAGGATCGAATCCCGGCCCCGGCCTGTGTAAACCCATATGCTGAACTGGGGAGTGCCCCGAGTTCAGTTCTCACCGGGGTGAGACCCCAGCCCAGTTCCTGCCCTGTGCACCTGTGCAGCCCCGTGCCCACCTGTGGAATGAAACTATGTGGAAAAAACAATGATATGCAACTATGGAGACTGCTCTGGGCCCTCCCCATTCTCTCTGTCTCTGTCTCTGTATCTCTCTCTCTCTCTCTCTCTCTGTCAAAAACAATAAAAATAAATCTTTAAAAGGACGGGTGTTACAGTATGTGAATTATACCTCAATTTAAAAACCTTTCTAACATAAATAAACTATGTATGAGAAATTGAAGTAACTCCCTGAAGATCAAATATCTAGGAAATGGAATTCTGAGACTAACACCAAGACTTTTGGGTCCTAGCTAGGGTTTTGCCCAATCTCTCAAGCTACCACCCACACATTTGCAGAGGTGCCACCAGCTCCCTCTAAGGCTATAGGGAGCTCTGTACTTACACACAGGAAACTACCTGGACTGAAGTATTAGCCCAGCAGTTACTGCACTCTGGCTACTAGGCTCTGGTTTGTGAATGGTGTGGCATAAAGCAGAGAAGAGAACAGGGCAGTGCACCTTCCATGGTGTTCCTCACTTTCTCTCCATGGTCCTAGATGCCACCCAAGTGGCCCTTGTCCCTCAGGTCTTGGTTAAGAATCCAAAATAACTAAGAATATTCCCATTGTGTCTCTATTGTATTCCATGGTACCTTAGAATACTTATTTCTTGTTTTCTTATGTCCATTAAAACGATTTATTGCCAGGCTAACATAGAGCAAGATGACCCATAACCTCTTGTGAAATGCTTGGTATTTGTCCTTCAGGACAGATGTCAGAACTATTAATTTGGCTAATAATAAAATAACAGCAATCACAGCTTTTCCTTGCTTGTGGGTGATATATGAACATTTCCTAAGGTTTCTTTCATTTTGTATGTGCATTCATTTGTTATAGCAGAATGAGGCAAACGTTATTGCTCTTTTTAGAAAATGAACATAGTACTTAAACCTCCATCTTCTAACTCCACATTTATTAGTCTTTTCTTCTTCCCTACTAAGGGAATCAAGCAGTCTTTCTTCAACCTAATTTTTTTTTTCCCAAAAGTTGGGATGAAGTATAAGGGAAATAGGTGATGGGGACATGTGGTTCTTGTCCACTCAGGAAAAGTTAAAGGTTAAGGTCTTGCTCCCAAAGATAGGTAATCAATCACAGTTCAAATGACAACCTGTCACTGAAAAAGGAAAGGAAAGGCAGAAACATAAAATTGAACAGATATGTAATATTATATAGCATCAAGAAAATTAAAGACTTAACTCTAGATATGTATAGAAGATTTTACACAGTATTACACTAATCTCTAGGCACAAAAGAAAAATCAGAAATGTCATCTACATGTTCATTGTTGTTCTCTAATTTTGAAATCAGCAGCCATTCTTTGATGCATGTGTACTTGGGAGTGGAATATGGGAAAACAGAAGGTCCACCTTTTTCCATGAAGCAAAGTGAATAGGCAGTTAGCTAAAACTTCTGTGGTTCTTCAATTTTTGGTCTGGGTTAGAGTGCCTCTCCCTCAATGACCAATATGGAATGGAATGTGAACTTGTGACTAATGAGTTCTTTGCAATCCTGAGATTGGTTCTATTCTAGCCAAACCTCATATTTTCCTAGCCTGCTGAGCCTCCATCAAGACCTCCTCAAATCCACTGTACCACTACCCCCAGAACTCTTGGGTTATCTCAGTGACAGCCCCACCCCCATAGGCTTGTCATTCTGGAATGTGAACTGTGAGAACACATCAATTCCTGACTCAGGAACTCGAATAAATTTTCAGTGAACTCAGGATAATTGAGCAGGACAATACCCCACCAACCAGTAGCCAGTGGCTACCACGGTGGATATAGGAAATTAAAGGCTTTGAAATTAAACAAATCGGGGAAGCCAGAATGGCTCAGCAGGTTAAGCGCTTGCTTTGCAGCCCCAGGGACCAAGGGTAGAATCCCAACCCTGGCCTGTGTGGACCCATATGCTGAACTGAGGTGTGCTTCCCATGTGGGAGGCCCCAGTTTGGTTCACAGCCCCTGGTTCAGACCCTGGCTCCAGGGGCCATGCCTCCCATGCAGGAGGCCCCCAGCCCAGTTCCTGCCCTGAGAGGCCCCTGCCCACCTGTGTGGAATGAAACCATGTCGAAAACTGTTGATGTACAACTATGGAGACTGCTCTGGGCCCTCCCCCTTCTCTCTGTCTCTCTCTGTCTCTCTCACTCTGACTCTGTCAAAAAATAAAATAAATCTTAAAAAAAAAAAAGTAGAAATTAAACAAATTCACAATCTTATCTCAAATCTGCCTTTTATTCTTTGGAGAATTTGAAAGTGTTTTTAGCATTGAGCTCATTTTCTCATTTATAAAAAAATGGATATGTCAATATTTTTCTTTGCATGTTGTTTTAAAAGAAAATGAGATAAGGAATGAAAAACTTTAAATGTACAAGGTGTTCTTTTTAACAAATCTTCCATTTTTCTCCTTCTTTTTCCAAAGGTAATGACTTCAGACCAAGCAGTTTCTTGAGTGTGAGGTGAGAAGGTACTGAGGGAACAACCCCAGGTCAAATGCCTATAGTTGTTAGAAGAGAATTGACTTAACTAGTCCCCTGGAACTCTTTCCATAGCCTTTCTTTACACGGTCCTCTGTCTATTCCAGTATTTCTAAACCTTTTGTTCATTATCACATCTATAATAAGCCTGTATAGACTTTGCTTTCTATTTAGCCACTCCCCCATGAAATTTAATACCATAGATATACTATGGCATCTGATTATATACTATGTTTATCTTTGTTTTATATACAAAAAGAGCAAAACTTTTTCACACACACACCCCACCCCCCAGAACCAATTTTTTGCCACCTTAGAGGTGATCTTGCATCACTTGAGAATGCATGGTCTATTCTATAACAGTGTTAGAATAATTTATGAGGAGATCTTTTTTAAAGCCTGTGGAGGAAGATTATATTGGCTTCTATTTCAGAACATTCTTCCTATCATCATCTCATGACTATTAGAGGTAGAAGAGAGTTAGCCAATTTTAACTATTCTTTTATTTTCTATAATTAGCTATCAAGGTCCAAGTCAACATATCAGAAATATAGGAAGGTGCTTTGAGTGCAAGAAATTAAGTGATATTAGGCCGCAACCTTCTGATGTGTCTTCCCCAACTCAGAGGACATTATGACATATCATACAGCAGCAGCACATAAATAATGGCACAAAACCTCCAAAAACTTGTCCAGGGTCAATTGTCTAATTTGTTTCTACCTTGCCCTCTGAAGATGTTCAGATTTTATTCAACTAAATGTTTATTCCTCACTTAAGGGCACCTCACTGGTACCTCTTTTATCTTAGTGCTTATAATTGAAATTTTATTGGAGAATTTTGCTAACTGCAGTATTTACTTAAATTTTTCAATAATTCTGTTGACAATCATTAGGAATTTACTTGCACATTGAATTTCTAAAATGTAGGCCAGATTTCTTATTATTTTGAGAAAACCTCAAAATTATGTAGTAACAAATACCATTTGAGAAAAAAAATTGTGTTAATATGAATAATAGAACAATATCAACTTTGAGTCACATTAAAAGTAATAACATATAAGATAGCAATAATAGAATAGTACTAAGTAATAATATAATAGTAAGTCTTAGGGAGGTATGGAGCAACTGAAAATCTCATATACCGCTGCTGAAAATCAAAATGATATAACCACTTTGGAAAAATAGTTTAGCATTTTTAAACAAGTTAAATATATACTTATGATGTTATCCAACACATCCACTCTTAGGACTAGGTATTTGCCCAAGAGAAATGAAAACATATGCCCACAAAAATTTGTATGCAGACATTTTTTTTCAGTTTATTTTATTTTATTTTTTTTACATTTGATGCTTCCTCCCCATGCCCCCAGCCCTTCCCTCCACCTCCCCAACCCCCAACCCCCAAGCAACCACCAAACCACTGACTGATCCTGAGTTTTTGTTTCTTTTGTTACTTTCAGTTTTATATCCCACCTATAAGTGAGGTTATATGTTTCTTTCTTCTTTCAATCTAACTTATTTTGCTTAATAAGATGTTTTCAAGGTCTATCCATGTTGTCACAAATTGCTATATTTCATCTTTTCTTACTGCTGAGTAGTATTCCATTGTGTAAACGTATCACAACTTCTTTATCCAGTCATCTATCAGAGGACACTTTGGTTGTTCCCATGACTTGGCCACTGTGAACAGTGCTGCCTTGAACACTGAGGTACATATATCTTTGAGAATTAAGGTTTTCAGGTTTTTTGGGTAGATACCCAGGAGAGGGATTGCTGGGTCATATAGCAATTCCATTCCTAATTTTTAGAGGAATCTCCATACTGCCTTCCATAGTGGTTGTACCAGTTTACATTCCCACCAGCCGCATATAAGGGTTCCTTTTTCTTCACAGCCTCTCCAGCACTTGTTATCCCTTGTCTTGTGGATTATAGCCATTCTAACAGGAGTGAGGTGGTATCTCTTTGTGGTTTTTATTTGCATCTCCCTAATTGCTAGTGAAGTGGAGCATTTTTTCATGTATCAATTGTTTGTTTATATGTTTTGGGGGGAGAAGTGTCTGTTTAGATCTTCTGCCTAAACAGTTATTTATAGCAACTTTATTGAGATGTACTTTGCATACCATACAATTCTCCCTTTGTAAGTATATAATATGTTAGATGACCTCTAATGAACACAGTTATGTAACTATCACCATATTCAGTTAGGAATGCTCCGATCACCCCAGAAGTTCCCTCGTGCCTCTTGCCCAGTCAGTCAGTCCCCTCACCCACCTTCAGCCTAGACAATCACCCAACTACTCTGTCTCTATATTTTTGCCTTTTCTAGAAATTCCATATAAATGGAATTTTATATAATACAAAATGTACTCCTCTGTGGCTGGCTTCCTTTTCATGTTTTTCCATTATTTTTCTTTCTCTCTTTTTTTTTTTTTTTATTAGATGAAGAAATTCAAATCTAGTTGGGTGTGACACTAGTCTGAGGTCACATGCTTGTGGCAGATCCAGGACAAGAGCACCAGAGCTGATTCTCAGTTCAGGACTCTCCACAACACTGTGCTATTGTCAGAACTTGGTCTGCCAGAATAAAAAAACCCCCAGTGCAGGACGTCAGAGCTGCTGTCATCTCTAGCTGCATAGTCTAGGCAACTAAATCAACTTCTCTGAGGCTAAATTTTCCCTTATATAAAATGAGGGTAACAATATCTAATACATAGCTCTGTTGTGAGGAATAAATTAAGTGTATAAAATGTCTATGACAGGCAAATATTAGGAACTTAATAAGTGACAGTTATTCTTGACTAAAAACTCAGACAAAGTACATTCCATCTTTAGACAAAGGATATAGGGAGGGTCATACAGTCTGGTAATGAAGATTAAAATTTAAACATTGACTTCTTTAATTTTAAAAATTCTAAAGGTAGTGCCAGAAATATTGGGAATACTTTGCTAAATGTGGTGACTCAACCATTGATTTATTTCCTTGGTAGAAAAAAAAAGTTATGATTTTTTTTTTTTTTGCCTAATTTATGCCTAACTCAGTAGTTTTTAGTCTTGGCTGCACATTAGAGTCACCTGGGCCAATATCTAGACCTCAGCTCAGAAATTCTGATTTCATTGGTCTGCACAGCTGTCTGGGCTTTGGGGCTTTCAAAGGTTCTCCTGGCAATGATAACGTATGAAAATAGACATTGTGAAAAAGTTGTAGCCAAACTAAGAACTTAATTCATTTCCTGGGTTTAAGGGAATGAATTCAAATTGTGGATTAAATTGTCTTTAGAATGTACCGCTCCTGACATTTTAGAAAGAAGAAAACCACAGAGCCCATCTGTCCCCACCCAGATGTGTCATCCACAGATTATCTTTTCTCATTTCTTAACAGTGTTGGATGTCTACGCAGTCAACTGTTAGGGCCTTGCAAGAATGGCATTAGCTATTTTTGCTCCAAAAGAGCAGGCTGTTCTCCACTTCCACATCATAAGCTGCCACTTTTCTTTTTACTCTTCAGTCAGAACTGAGTATTTAAAGATATATTCTTAAGCAATACATTCATTTCACCTGAATAACGATTTCAAGGAGACAAATAGAATGTGCATGGACTATTGCTCTAACTTAAAAGCTCTTAAAGACCCTGGGGGCCTGAACAAATCTTCTCCCTCTCTGTTCGTCAATTTGTAAAATTAATGGAGTTTATTATATGAACTCTGAGGTATTTTGCAGTTACAATAATTCAATGGTTGTAATGACTAATATAGTAACGAGCAAATTCTTTATTTACAATCCCATTTAAAAGTCCGCCACTGGTACTCAACAGCTCCAAACACAAGGGTTTAGATCTCTGTTAAAATTGTTAGCCCAGGGGAGCAAGGCTGGCTCAGTGGGTTGAGCGCTCACTTTGTAGCCCCAAGGACTGAAGATCAAATCCCGGCCCCGACCCGTGCAGACCCACATGCTGAACTGGGGTGTGCTTCCCATGAGGGAGGCCCCCAGTTCCGTTCTTGCCCCCTGCGTTGGCCCTGGCTTAAGGGGGCATGCCTCCCACGTGGGAGGTCCCCAGCCCAGTTCCTGCCCTGTGAGGCCCCCACCCACCTGTGTGGAAAGAAACATTTCAAAAGCTGATTACATACAACTATGGAGACTGCTCTGGGCCCTCCTCTTCCTCTCTCTCTCTCTCTCTCTCTGTCTTTCTCTCTCTCTCTCTCTCTTCCTCTCTCTCTCTCTCTGTCTTTTTCCCTGTCTCTGTCAAAAACCATAAATCTTTAAAAGTAAATCATTAGCCCATATACATACCTAATATATTTGATTTTTGAGCAGTATATTTAAATTATGTTCTCCAGGAAAGGCAATGATCCATCTATAATTTCCAGAAGGAAGTGACAGCTGTCATCGAGGAAGTACTACATTAATAAGTTATAATTTTTTACACAGATGGGCAATAACAGAACCTTAAGTGATTTACTAGTTGATCAGCTATGGTATTGCGAAGTTGTGACATGACACTAATCACTACCTGGGGAAATGCTCAGGAGCCTTTGGGTGATTGCTGTGGCTTCCTGGGAAATCACAACTAAATCCACAGAAACCAGAAATGCCAGAAGAAAGCTCCTGCTATAGAATTAAAGGAGAGTTTGTTTAAAGAAAGAAAAACAACTCTAAATAGTAAAATAAATATTTTCCTCTGCCTTTGGGTGACCTTACGCGCAACCTCTTCCCTTATGAGAATGCTGTCTCCAAGCCTGTGGTTTTGTGGCATGTCAGTAATTCCTGAGAGCCTACCCCAAGCGTGGCAGTGGGCCACTTTCTCGTCACACAGACTGATGTCCTCCTTTTTTTCCACAAAAACCTATGGACTCACCACATTCCTCATTTTTCAAACATAGATTCTCTTTCTTTAACGTGATTTTATAACTATGCATCAGAACTTTGTCCTTGATATATAGTTAATAAAGTTCCTCTCTCTCATTACTAATGCAGAGTCGGGAAGGTCTACCAATAATATAGAAACTCTGCTCTCTGGTGACCCTAGGGTTGGAAAAAAGACTTTTAAGGTAAAAAGAATAGAATAAGGCAGGACTTACATCACGTCATGGCTAACAGTCTCAAGGAAACCCCAGTGGAATGTCACTGTCATGTGGAATTGTCTGAGAGAAGCCAGAGGCTAACAGGCCAAATGAAAGCTTCTGCAAACAGAGGCCATACACACCAACCAAAAAGAGTAAACGAGGTGGGAAATCTGTGTCTCAGTAAGGGGTCTGTCTGTGGCAAGACTACCGTGTGTTGTCACACGCATTTCTGAAACCAGGCCTTCTCTTCATGACGGCCTTAGTCTGCTTGAGCTGCCGTAACAAAACACTACAGACCGGGTGGCTTACACAACAGACGTTTTTTCTCATAGTTCTGGAGGCTGAGGAGTTTGGTATCAGGGTAATAACATGGTCACTTTCGGGGGAGAGATCTCTTTCTGCCTTTCAGTCAGCCCTGTCTGTGTGCTGGTGCTGCCTTTCTTCAGTGTGTGTGTAGGAGGGGTGAGGAGCTGGAGAGCTAAAGGAAGGGCTAGCACACATGCTAGCTTTCTTCCTCTTATAAAATCGCTAATCCTATCAGATTAGGACTATCAATATGGCCTCACTTAACCTTAATGACCTCCTATAGGTCCTATCTCCAAATACAGTCACATTAGAGGATAAGGCTTCAACATATGAATTTGGGGGTGGGAAGTGGGGGGACAATTCAGTCCATAACAATGACCCAGCAACCCACACAGAAAATCCCCAAATGCAGAAGTTAGTTTTACTCTTTAAAACATCGTACAAATGTCTTGTTTTTGACAATAGAGCCCTTTGTCCAAAGTAAAGTTTACAAAGATATCCAGTATGTAGTATAAAAACAAACATACAATGATGGAAAGTGAGCTGATTCTGGGTGGTGAGCACATAATGCAATGTATAGACAATGTAATGTAGAATTGTACACCCGGAAACAATGTAATTGATGTCAATGTCACCCCAATAAATTTAACAACAACAACAAAAAAAGATAAAAGCAAACAAACAAAAGAAACAAATGGGACACAATGTTAATGAATAAACTGGGAGGTGAGATTGGAAAATGTGTTCTATCTGTGTAGGAGCGGATAGGTACTTCTGCAGCAAACCAGCTCTATGAGAAAGCAGCAGATTTCAAGGATCTATCATCCTAGGCCAATGTCCCAGGTACATGCTCCATGAAACCTTCAGGGGAAATTCTGCTATGACACAGGGGAATTTGTAAGAATAGCTGTACCTTGTGATTACTATGGAACAAGGTGGAGCTGGCCATGACCCTGGCTGCATGAAGAGACTCAACTAGAGGGTGTCTCATCCTGAGTCACAATGGTATTTCTCAGGGAGATTTAAGCAACTGGTCTAGCAAGTTAAAGCTGTTTGAAAGAATGTACACCCTTTAGCATGTCACTGATAAAATCAAAGAATCTGTAATGCTGGAAGCTTTTCAAACATGATAATCATTGCTATGGAAAAGTACTAGTCTCTTCATCAAATCATAAAGAAAATGCATTGGAGAATTCTGGTCTCACCAAGTTTGCCACCAGTTAGCTTTGTTGGAGAAGTGGTCCAGTTTCCTCACCAGTAAACGAAAGGGTGCATAAGGCCAATGAATCTCAAACTTTAATATATATAAGAATTGGGTGGACAGTTTATTTAAACTGTAGGTTTTTACAGTACCCCCAAAATTCTGATTCAGTTGCTCTGTGGCAGGACCCAGGAATTTCTTTATTTAGCCTGTTAATGTGATACAGGTAGTCAACAGATTCCTCCCTACACACACACACACAGACACACACACACACACACACACACACACACACACTTAAGGAACCCTGATGATCTTTAAAGTCCTTCTGCCTTTCAGATTTTATAATTCCATGCTTCTTAGTTTCATTCAAGTAGTATACCAGGCCTACATTCTTTTTTCTTTCTGTCTGTCTTTCTTTCTTCCTTTCCTTCTTTCTTTTCATAATTGTTAAATTTATTAGGGTGACATTGGTTAGTAAAAATTACATAGGTTCCAGGTATACAACTCCACAGTACCTCGTCCATGTGTTACAATATGTGTTTACCACCCTTCTTGACCTATCTGCAGCAGAATCATTAAAAACAAATATCTTTTGCTCTCTGTCAACACCATTGTGATAAAGTCCAGCAGAGAGAAGAAATAAGGATGCCTGAGTGGTAATCAGTTTGTGACTTTCATCTTCTGTGGCCTGGTGATTTTTCATCTTGAGTTTTCATGTTCAAAATGGTGCCCCATTGGAATATTTGTTTAGCATTTCATTCTCTTCCTTCTCACCCTGCTATCAACCATGTCCATGTAAGGTTACAGATCCTGAATTCCAGCACTCAGATACCTGCAGTATCTTACATCCAATTCCATTTTCAAGTTCACTAATGTGTTTCAAGACAGATACAATTTTTTTTAACGCTGTATCCTTATTGTGGATATTTCCAGTCATTTAGAACCTCAATTTTATGCCCAGGCCACCTTTCTGGAATCACTATTTATTTTCGCTTAATATAAATGGAGCTTAGGATAGCTTACGAAGGGAGGGGGGATGCTGTACATGGATTGTGTCTTTATGAAAAGTTACAGTGAACACAAATGCCAGTATTTCATAAAAACAACATTCTGGAAGGGAGATGTGAAGGACAGCATAAACACGTGAAGTCTGAGTGGTTTAATGAAACGCAAATTTAGTCAGTGATTCAGTGGGAAAACCAAAAAACTGATGTTTTTCATAATCCAAGTTTAGATGATGTAGCTGCTCAACTTTGAAAGGTATCAATAAAGGAGGGAAGAGTAATGATGTCACTAGGACATTCTCAATTGGACTCTTCGATTAGATGAAGTCATCGTCAGGCTTAGAGTAGGAATTCACTTACTATGGGTCATCCTAGGACAGTCACTTGCTGCCTGGTTTCACCTCACCGCCCCACAAAACCTTCTGGAGATAGGTCCCTGAGGAAGGAATTCAAAGTAGGGCTCCATCAAATACTACTCACCTTTGACTTTCTGGAGAAAAAAGTTAATGAATATAGTTTAAAGTCAGAGAAATTAATTTTTTACATTTTCTGTTTATTTGTAAACCTTGTTCCCAAAGTTCAGAGAGAAAGAGAGAACAGTTGGACAACCTTCATAGCCATAGTCGGGGGAACAGTAATGTTGCTCTAAGAAAAGATATGGGAGGAAGACAATGCAAGGACTGTCACATCGCTTCTCCAACAGCCTCATTACATTACTTGGTAATGTTTACTTACATCACTACCACTCATTAGACTGGCAACTTCTCCAAAAGAGAGGACAACTCTTCACTTACCTTAAATTTAACAAAATACTTTAGCATATAATGGTTTGTAGCATATCTGAGTGAAAGAACACCAGCTGAATGAAAACTTTCCTTCCATTCAAGTATTTAAGAAGTGTGGTATTTTGGTGGCTCAGAAATTTTTGAAAAGGGGAAATGAAAGTGGCCTATTTAGTGTATTTGGGTTTCCTTTCCTTTTGATCTTTAGTTAATCTGTAACAAATGTAAAGTAAGTGAGAGGGGGAGAAATTCATCGTTTAAGGATCAAGCAAACCTATCAGGCTTGTGTTTTTTAGGACTTTTTTCCTTCTACCAGAATGTGAATGCTTTGATTGAAAGTCCAAAACATAGTATGGTAAACAAAACTGTAAATTATACAATGAAAAAAGCAGCTAAGGAAAGAAAGGTGGAAGAGTGCCAGAAATGGCTAATAATAATAACAATGTAAACCACTGAAAAAACTATAAAGCCTATTTGAGGCCCCAACCAAGTTTGGACTTTCTCTTCTTTGTCATCAGTTGCTGCAGTGAATAAAGTAATGTATTCTGAAGTCTATGATTCATTATGTAAATGTGATATTTACACCACCTAATTAGGATAAATATATAATTTACCATCCAAACTGGGGCTCTGTTGCAAGCGAAAGGGGGCACTAAACCATGTCTGTCTCAGACAACCCAACACTCCTGCTCCTGCTCCACTCTCTTCCCACTTAAATGGCTTCTCTTTATTCCATATATTTTGTTCAAACTGTTCCATATTTTTCTCAAAGAGAGATCTCAATTAGACTCCCACAATGGGCCAGTTTGGAGTACACACAAGTTTGCTTCAAACATACTCGGTTGCAGGCCAACTGTGAGGACATGACCCAGATCAGGATTGATTTGGGGTCATAAATGGCAAAGGATGCTGCATGAAATAGCTCATCACAGCAAGGAGCAAGTTGGATTTAGATGCTGCATTATCTTTATCACCTCTCTAACAGTTATTAATCTCTACTTGTAACACATTACAGTCCTCTAACATAAGTCAGCTTTTTAATGTAGAGGTGATTAATAGCATTGCTTTGTTTTCACTGTATTTATTTTTAGATGATCTATGTACTGCAAGTGATAGTTTTTAATTTATAATAATATTAGATCTTTAAACATAATTTTAAGTATAATAAATAACCAATCAAATAATATCATAGGTGATACGTCAATTTGAACAGAATAACTCTTTTTTTTTTTAATATTCAAGACAGATGTACTACTCAAAATGATTAAAGAATTGATAGTTCTGCTCCAACACACATTCATTCCTGATCCAAGGAATCTGACAACTCAAGGTGGTACCAGATTTCACCTATATCTAGGTGTTTTGTTTTGTTTTAATTAAAGTCAAACATATAAGTTAGGAAGAGACAGTGTTTTGATCCCTAAATGAAGATGGAAGAGTTTGAGAACTTGCTAAAGTAAGGAAGGCTGAATACACCAAGACAAAGAGACAGAGGAAAACTAGGCCAGAGTAAGGAAAGGTTGAAAACCAAGGGAGACTGATTCACTTGGTTTAGCCATATATGGTTAGACCACATATGAAGCAGAAGGGGAAGGAAAGAATATAAATAGACAAAGTATTTTATAGCCTATGATCAGAAATGAATAATATGACAGAAGGAGGTGTACAAGGGGTCAAAATAAATGGCTCAAGAAATAAAACCTGGGGAAGCCGGGATGGCTCAATGGGTTAAGCACTCGCTTTGCAGACCCAGGGACAAAGGATTGAATCCCGGCCGCAGCCCACATGAACCCATATGCTGACCTGGGATGTGTTTCCCATGCGGGAGACCCCCAACCCAGTTCCTACCCTGCACAGCCCCCGCCCCAGCCCACCTGTGTACAACTATGGAGACTGCTCTGGGTCCTCCCCTTTCTCTCTCTCTTTGTCAAAACAATAAAATAAATCTTTAAAAAAAAACAAAAACAGAAGAAGGAAAGAAAACCTGGGAAAGCCAGGATGGCTCATCAGGTTAAGTGCTCCCTTTGCAGCCCTGGGGTCGGAGGATTGAATCCTGGTCCCAGCCTGTGCACACCCATAAGCTGAACTGGGGTGTACCCCTATTCAGTTCTTGCCAGGGCGAGCTTTCCATGTGGGAGGCCCTTGATTTGGCCCCCAGCTCATGAGGGCATGCCTCCCATGCAGGAAGCCCCAAACCAGGTTCCTACCCTGCGCAGCCTCAGCCCACCTGTGTGGAATGAAACCATGTCAAGCACTGATGACATACAACTGTGGAGACTGCTCTGTGCCCTCCCCCTTCTCTCTGTCTCGGTGTCTGTGTCTCTCTCTGTCAAAAACAATAAAATAAATCTTTTTAAAAAAGAAAGAGAGAAAGACAACCTGTTATGAAATCCCATCCAACAAAGTTGACTGGAACAAATGTGATAAAAGTCTTTGCCACTTACCTTTTCACTCAGATGTTTCCCACCCAACTCACTACTTACAATCACCTACTATTTTGTCCTGATTTCTGTTTTAGAGAAATAGTAATGTATAAGCAAAGCTTCCTGTTGAAGAGGTTCAGAACAGGACTACCCAAGATGTGCCACTTGAGCATGTAAATTATTATTATTTAATTAAATTATCTATTTTATTGTTAAATGTATTGGAGTGACAGTGATTGATGTCAATTACATTATTCCCAGGTGTACAATTCTACATTGCATCATCGCATTATGTGCTCACCACCCAGAATCAGCTCACTTTCCATCACTGTATGTTTGATTCCCCCTCTCTACTCCCTCCACCCATCTCTCCCACCCACCTCCCCTGTTACCCTCAGGTAACCACTAATCTATTGACTGTGTCCATGAGTCTTTGCTTCTTTGTTCCTTTCAGTTTTATATTCCACCTATAAGTGAGATCATATGTTTATTGATTCTTTCATTCTGACTATTTTGCTTAATAAGATGTTTTCAAGGTCCATCCATGTTGTCACAAATTGCTATATTTCATCTTTTCTTATTGCTGAGTAGTATTCTGTTGTATAAATGTACCACAACTTCTTTATCCAGTCATCTATCAGAGGACACTTTGGTTGATTCCACAACTTGGCCACTGTGAACAGTGCTGCGATGAACGTTGGGGTACATGTATCTTTGCAGATTATGGTTTTCAGGTTTTTTGGGTAGATGCCCAGTAGAGGGATGGCTGGGTCATATGGTAATTCCATTTGTAATTTTTTGAGGAATCTCCATACAGCCTTCCATAGTGGTTGTACCAGTTTACATTCCCACCAGCAGTGTATGAG
>PVKE010007437.1:0-50709 GCA_004027555.1 Craseonycteris thonglongyai | reverse complement strand
CATCACTCAGTATCAGTTCCCCTTCCATCACCTTATATCTAGTGCCCACTCCCACCTCCCCCCACAACTGTCCCCTCCTCCTCCCCCCTATCCTGGTAACCACCAAACCATTGAGGAGTGTGTCCATAATGCCGGTGTCCTATCCTGCCTCCCTTCCCACTCTCATTTTGAATGAACAATTAGTAATAATTAATTACTGAATAAAACATATTTCATAATCATTCTTCTTGTCATCCTAACCACATTGTGTTTTCAATTGTTAGAAATAGTGCTATAAATTTCAAAATCTTTACTTGTTTGAGCATTTTACGTGTTGGAGATTTGTTGTGGTATCAGCTAGCCTTACCCTAACTCAATGCTACTCACCACTTTCAACAAGGCATCTTTGCATCACTTATCATTTATAATTTATGGCATTAGATAGAAGTAGTTTTCACTTCAAGTTTCCCTTACCAAAGTCCTAGTTTCCTCTGACAAACAACTTTAGAGTAGCCTTGTTGGTTGATCAAATAAAACTATCAAAGTATACCTACCAGAATTTTACTAAAGCAATGATGGATGACTTACAAATTCTGTACCTAAGGGTACTTAAAAGTTTATGTAAAAGATAATTTTTATATTATGGATTTAATCTTACTAAAAATTTAACTGCTAAAAGATGACTAATCTGGAGAAACAAGAATGCTGACAGACATACTTTTACAAATGAATTATCTTAGAGACTTAAAATGCAATCATACGGAGAAGGTAACCAATGATACTTATTGAAACATATGCTATCTCTTGCATTTCATTTTTAATTAAGAATAGTCAATTTTCCTAAGAAACCAAAATGTGAATAGCATGCTTTGTTTGAGTCAAATGTAGTAATAAGTTACCTGTAGCCCTTGACCATGGACCATTTGAAGTTGTTCTTGAATTTTTCTTAATTCTTCTTGTTGCCGATGAATATTTGCCTCTATCATCCGTGTTCGTTGCTCCAATTGATCCTTCAGATGCTGCATGGCTCCTAATTGAGCTGAGAACTGAAACTGAAGCACAATGGAGAGAAAAAGTGTGACATGTTTTACAATTACTTATTCCTCTTAATTGTGCAATGTAAAAGTATGGAGAATCCCATGAGCTAAGAATGTTATGTCAGTTGTCAACCTGTTGCCTCTCAGCTAATCACTCATTTTTGCATGGCTTTGTGATATTGGAGCTGGACTCTATTCCTCTTTTGCCAGAGGCACAGACTTAGTCACACAGTCGATGGTGCTGAAAGGATGCTGCAAAGGCAGGTGCTTATCCTTCTGCCTGTGGTGCTTTTCCTTCTTGCTCCTATGCCGGTAGCTTCCTAGTGAGTCTTATCAAATCCCCAGCAAGTGGTTTTCTAGCAAGTCTCACTAGCATCCTAACAGCAAACAATAACAGCTCCTCAGCAAATATTACTGGTACCCCAACAGGTGGCTTTCTGCTTTGCAGCCCTACTCTTTGTAGCACCTCAGTGTACTTCTCTACCATCCAGTGGCTACAGCCATATCTGCCTCAGTGGGATCTGAATCTCAGCCTGGCCTGGAAGAAGAGGACTTTGGGAGGGTCAGGGGAATCTTCCAAGTTGTTCCTTTCTTGGGTACTCTCCTTTTACTGTGATGAGTGCAGCTCTTTACATCTGCAATCCCTGCAGCTTTTAGAATTTAGGAGTTAATCCCTGTTGCCAGGTAATAATTTTTTATATTACCTCTGTTCAAGTTTCTGGTATGGATTCTAACTTCTGACTGGATCCTGACTGATTACAAGTATACACTGGCATTTAAAGACCTGAGCTCATATTGTGGCTCTAACACTTGCTAGAACAAGTTACTTTACTTCATTTCTATTGTTTTACCACTGTAAAAGTAGTGGGCACCTTAAGTAATTCATATCAGATTCTGTCATTTGAATGTCTTTTTTGTACACATTAGAAAGTTACAAAAATATGACACACAACCTACCATCATAATTTTCTCATATTTTCAACTGACAGTGTCCTCAGACAAGTATAAAACAATAGGCTATTAAAGACTAATCAATTATACATGAAGGAATACAAATGTGAATGAAAACAAAGTTATTCTACTTTCATGGTTTTCAATTTTACTTATTTTTCTATTGTACCTGAGTCATAAACAGCCAATATTTACCACTGCTTTAAGTTTAGCCATACCTGGAGATTCACCTCTTAAATCTATATAAACTCTTTTAATTATTCCATGAATATTCAGCACAAGACACAGTATTCGAGTAGGAAGAACTTCACTTTATTGGAAATCTGTCTTAGTCTTAAAATAGTTTCCCAGAATGAACTGCATCTAAAAGTGAGAAATGTCCCCCAAAAACTTTTTTACTCTCCTTCAGAAGTTTCTATTGAGGATACTGAATATTACTTTTTAAAGCATACAACTCTGACTCTTTGATAATTACTAAGTAATATCATGTGTTACATGAGGTGGGAGAAAATATTTAATATCTCAACTCCTTCATGCCTTTATTCGTTAATGTTATTCAAAATGTTTTATTTATGCCACACAAATATATTTTATCCAAACCAAAATATGCCTTTGGGTAATTACATTGACACCACTTAAAAAACTTCTATTAAGTACAAATAAGAAAATAAAAACAAACAGAAAGTAGAATAAAAGGAAATATAACTAAAAGGTAAAGTGTTTGGCTTTATCACTGAATGAAATATGAGATCTGAATACTTAACATTTTTGACATAATAAATATGATTTTCCATAAAAGTATACTTTTAAAATGTTAAGTGTTTACTCAGTATTGAGTAAGTACTTGAGATTAATAAACTAATAATACTGAAAGTGTGTCTAAATATTTACATAAAAATTGTTTACAGAATAAAAAGAATTTAAGGGCTCACTAGTAATAAAAAACTGTTACAATAACATATAATATTTAATAATACAATGTTATTATAAATATCTTACATGGAGGATGCTGGGATGCCTCAGCAGGTTAAGTGCTCGCTTTGCAGCCCCAGGGTCCAAGGATCAAATCCCGGACCAGGCCTATGTGGTCCCCAGTTCAGTTCTTGCCAGGGGAAGCTTCCCATGTGGGGGGGTCCCCGGTTCAGCCCCCAGTTCGTGGGGGGCATGCCTCCCATTCGGGAGGTTCCCGGGCTGGTTCCTGCCCTGTACCCCTCTCCTCCCCTGCCCAACTGTGTGGAATGAAACCATATCAAAAACTGATGACGTACAACTATGGAGACTGCTTTGAGCCCTCCCCCTTCTCTCTCTGTCTGCCTGTCTGTCTCTGTCAAAAACAACAAAATGAATCTTTTTAAAAAATAAATAAATATCTTACACAATCATATGTTGCTATATTTCACACTTATAGTGTTTAGAAAATTTATTACATTGTATTTGTCTGTTGTCATGTATAATTTAAATAATAACCATATGAGACAAAGGTATTTTTATAAAAGTAATGTTCTTACCTATTGTTAACTATCATTATTTAAAATTAAGATACTGTTAAGTCAAGGTATATTTAATGAAGAACAAAATAAAATATCTTGGATTATTTTTACTACTACTCAGTAATATTTTTACTGTGTGAGGCACTAAATGAGTGCAGTCATAAATTATAAGTTGGAAACTATAATCACAAGTAATTTCATGTTACTTTTGTACAACTTCTCCTTTGTCTTGCTAATTTCTGTATTTAAGCCTCCTTTCGGACTCAGCCCAATCAAAAATTCTTCCAGACAGTGTTTCTTCACTTCCTCAGGCTGCATTAGATGCCCATCTATGTGCACCTATCAGCCTATACTCGTATACCTTGAGCACAGACTATGTACTATATTGTAGTTCTCTGTCATTGTAATAAAGCCTTTTAGTACACATATTATATATTTCTATTGCGAGGACCTCTAGTATCTGACACATACAAGAAACTCAATTAATGTTCTATGTATGAAGAAATGAATAAAAATATGAATAAAATTACTTGATTTTCCCAGTATCCAAAGGAAGAACAAAATGTACAGCCATATTTCACCTTTAATATCTTTCTGTCTATAATGTTTATTAATGACAGCATTCAAGCATATTACACAGAGTAATTCTTTATTGTGCAAAACTCTCATGCATCCTGAAAGACAATCAGTATCCCTGGCCCTTGCCTACTGAACTAAGGGCCAGTGGTACCCCCCAAACAAAGACAATCAAAAATATCCCCAGATATTGTAAATGTCCACAGTTGAGATTCACTATATTTGTAAGAATGTTTTTCAAAAAACAATTTTTTATTTCAAAGTACTTAATTGAAATAAATAAACAAAAATACCTGGGATAAACCTTGTGGAACAGGTAAGTTTGTGGCTTGAGACATCACTGGCTGTGTTAACGACTGACCAACAGACTGGGAATTTATAGACTAGAAGCAAAATAAAAAACAACACTGGAGTGACAATCATTCCCATGTATCAAGTACTTCCACATGAAATAGCACTATGGTATCTCTATAACTTTTGCCTCATACTTTTTTAGCTGAGTACAGGCATGTCCCCCTCTACAGTGAAAACGCCTGTTGCCTATTTATGTTTTTATCTTCCAAGGCATCTGCCACATAACCCTGCAGGGGCTCTCAATAAAAGTTGACTGGACTTAACTGAAAGTGATTGGTATTTAACCTTAAGATATAGAATAGCTCTAAATTATCAGCTTTTAATAACTGGAAAAAAAAAAAAGTAACATTTTACTTAAAAAATTGATATATCTGGCAACTATTTCACAAAAAGAAATCTCAAGGAAGTGACATATACCAACTACTTTGATATTTAGAGAAAGAGATAGTGAATCAATGAATTTCTAAATATTTAGATGACTTTTTTCTCTTCTAATAAATCTTCATTCAGAAGAATACTAACTAAAGAGTTTACCTGACTACTGAATGATGACCTCCTCTGTGCCATCTTTTCATGGGCTGGTAAATGCTGTCTAGGAGGAGTGCTAGTATCCGTTGGGATTTTTGTTGGTGTTGCTGAGATTAGTGAACAAAAACAGAATAGCATTAGTTATTATATAAAATAGTTTTCAAAGATGAATCTCAAAATGCATTTCAGTGAATAAAAATAAGGTCTTTGAGTTGTTTTTCTAAATTATTCAATAAAAGTAAAGTCTATGATAATAAGCTAATTCATTTTAATTACTTTAAGGACAAAAAAATTATCTGAAATAGGAAAACTTTAAATATAAAAATAGTTATGATCCCTAGAATGCAAAAGTAAAAAAACTAGTAATTCAATTAAAACATGACTTAAGAACTTGAACAGACATGTCTCTAAAGAAGACATGTGTAAATGGCCAACTGGTATATTAAAAATGCTCAACCTCATAAATCATCAGGGAAATGCAAATCAAAACCACAATGAGACACCACCTTTCACCTGTCAGGATAGCTATGAACAAAAAGATAAAAAACAACAAGCGTTTGTAAGAATGTGAAGAAATTGGAACTCTTGCATACTGTTAGTGGGGATACAAAACAGTGCTGCCACTGTGGAAAACAATGTATAGGATTCACAAAAAATTATTAATAAAAATAGAACTACCATATATGATCCAGTAATCCCACTTTCGAGTATTTATCCAAAAGAATTAAGATCAGTATCTCGAAGAGTTATTAGCACTCCTATATTCACTGCAGCACTATTCACAAATAGTCAAGATGTTGAAAAAACCTGAATGTCCATTGACAAATAGATGAATAAACATAATGTGGCATATACATACAATGGAATACTGTTCAACTTAAAAAAATAGGGTAATTCTGCAATATGTGACAACGTGGATGAACTCTGAGGGCATTAGGCTAAGTGAAATAAGCCAATGACAGATAGACAGGTAGTGAATGACTCTATTACATGAAGTATCTAAAACAGTAAAAATAATAGAGTCAAAGAGTAGCATGGTGATTGCCAAGGGCTGGGCAGGGCCAAAAGTGAAGAGCTACTAATCAATGAGCATAAAATTACAGTTAAGCACAATGATTAAGCTCTAGATCTGTAGTACAACACTGTACCTATCGTGTCTACAATAACATATTGTACACTTAAAATTTTAACAGGTCAGATCTCATTTAAAACGTTCTTACCACGATAAAATAAAATTTTTTTTAAAATGAGAAAGACATAATAGGGGGAAATTTTTTCCTTAAGATTTCAGAAATCCTATAATTTAACTTCTTTAACGTTCTATCTACAATGTTTAGTAGTTCAACACAATCCCCTTTCCTCTTATTATATATACTTTTAATACCCTGAAAAATAAAAGTTACTCTTTAAAAAATATTTACTTATTTACTAACAATTATGTAAGTCTTCATAAAGACAAGACATTAAAAAAAAAAAATTCCAAAAACCAAACTTAAAAATACTTACTGGCTCTACCAGTAAAAAATAAAAAGAAATAGTTCTGCTCTCTTTTTAAGAAATGATTAAAAACAACTTAATAATACCAACATTACTACCTATATTTAGAGGTTACTTCATAAACTTAATGCTATGCTAAATGTGAGTAATGTGCCTCTTACTCACTGAAAAAATTCATGTATTTCAGAAAGGCAAAAACCTACTTTAAAGTAGCATTTGATGAAAATGCCGATACCAGTGACACAGACAATTCAGAAACATTCTCTTCAAGAAAGCCTGCTTTCAAGCTAGAGTACTCACAGGAAGGGTCTGAAACTGCTGTGTGAGATGATTTTCTTGAACTCCGGGAGGAAGCAGATGGAGTTGGGCTGTGATCAAACCTTTCCAGTGCTTCCTTTAGACTGACTGTGTTTATACGATTATCAGACCCAGAATCTTGGCTCTAAGGAGAGAAAGTAAAATAAATGTTTTCTTGTGGTTCAATTCAGAGATCCCAAATTATCAATATTGCTAGCTAACCTCTCCTCCCCAAAATGAGTGTGATGACAAAACAATACCATCTGTGCATATACTAGATAAAAGAAATAAAATTTTATTCTTTATTGCTAGAAAGATTTGGGTTCATTCTCAATTAAAAAAAACATATTCAAAAGAACGAAGGTGGATTTTTAACACAGAACATATATAAAAATTAACTAAAAATGGATGAGACGTAAACATGAGAACTTAAAGATTTATTTTTATTGTTTTTGACAGAGAGAGAGAGAGAGAGAGAGAGAGAAATACAGAGATAAGAGACAGAGAGAGAGAAGGGGGAGGGCCCAGAACAGTCTCCATAGTTGCAAATCATTGGTTTTTCCACACAGTTTCATTCCACAGGTGGGAGCGGGTCTGCACAGGGAAGGACTGGGCCAGGGTCTCACCCTGGTGAGAAACAAACTGGGGGCACTCCCCAGTTCAGCATATGGGTCCACACGGGCCAGGGCCGGGAGTCAATCCTTGGTCCCCGGGGCTGCAAAGTGAGCACTTAACCCACTGGGCCACCCTGGCTTCCCCGATAACTTAAATGATAAAACTTAGAAGAAACAGGAAAAAGCTTCAAGACTCTAGATCAGGCAATGACTGCTTGAATATTACATTAAAAAACTAGCAAGAAAAGTATATCAGAGCATACCAGAGTGGAGAGGCAATCCATGGAATGGGACAAAACATCTGCATATCATGTATCTGATAAAAAATTAATACTCAGAATATATAAAGAACTTCTACAATTCAAAAGCAAGAAACCCCAAATAATCCCATTTAAAAACCAGCAAAAGTCTTGCAGACATTTCTCCAGAGGATATTCAAAGATCAATAAACACATAAAAAGATGCTCAGTATCAACAATCATTAGGGAAATGCAAATCGAAACCACAATGAAATACTAGTTCCACCATAACAGCTATTATCAAAACACACACACACGCACACACAGAGCTACCAACATACACACAGAGAGAGAGAGAGAGAGAGAGAGAGAGAGAGAGAGAGAGAGGGGCTTCTGGACAGGCTTTGTACATATACACACATGAATAAACAATATATTGTATTGAGAGAGAGAGAGAATGAGAATATAACAAATGTTGTTAAGGATATGGAGAAATTAGACTCTGTGCACTATTGGGGGGAATGTAAATTAATGCAGCTACTAACAATATAATGGTTCCATAAAAAATTAAAAATAGAATTATAATCCAGTAATTCCATTTCTGGGTATATGCTCAAAAGATGGATGCAACCCAAGTGTCCATCAATGGATAAATGAATAAACAAAATGTGGCACAATGGAATATAATTCAGCTTTAAAAAGGAAATCCTGACACATGCTACAATATACATGAACTTCGACAACATTATGCCAAGTGAAATAAGCCAGTCACAAGAGGACAACTACTGTATGATTTTACTTACATGAAGTACCTATAGAAGTCAAATTAATACAATCAGAAAGTAGATTGGTGGTTGTTGGGCGTTTGAGGGAGGAGGGAATGGGGAGTTACTGTTTAATGGGTATGGGTATGGGATCTCAGTTTGGAAAGATGAAAAAAGTTTTGGTGATGGATAGTGGTGACTAATGGCTGTGTAACAGTGTGAATGTACTTAATGCCACTAAACTGTACACTTAAAACTGGCTAAAACAGTAAATTTTGTTAATTATATTTTACCATATCAAAACAATGAAGTGTAAAGCAAGAAACAATAAAATAAAGACAAGACTTTAGTTTGTAGACAAGGTACTGTAAGCATCTTTGGAACTCAGCATTTGATTGCTCAAAATCTTCCTCTTCATTCCAACTTTGTCCTTTCTATAGAATTTCAATATCCATATGGATGATTCACCTAATAGCCTGTCCTGGACTCTCTGCTTTCTAGGAACTCCTCAACTCCAAAAACTTTTTCTTCTGCTCTACCTCAGTCATTCAATTTCTATACCTTGTCATCACAAGTTAAAACACAAATTAAAATCCCACTTTAAACCACACTTTCCTAGTCTATCCTTCCATCCAGCTCACTTGTTCAAATGTTCCTTTGGAAACAATTATAGTCAACCTAAAATGATCATCAACCTAATTGGACACTCAATCACTCAATATTACAAATAAACATTAAGTTTTTCTGGTGGATTCACAATCCTACTCTTCACAATTATTCCGTACTTCTTCCATTGTTTCTTAAAAGTCTGTCTCCCTCTCTTCAACTCATAGCCTTGCCTTATACAGATAAAAACACTGCCACCATGAAATATATAACTCTACCTGCTAATATACTGGGTATACTAATATATGCCCATTTTCTCTTTTCTCCTTATTATAATAGAAGAGACTACCAAATATAGGGCCTATCAGAGACCCTCCACATATAGCAATGAGTAAGAAACTAGTCCCTATTCTTATTCCAGGCACACTACATAAAGGGGTGAACATATGTGTATACCGGTATGTACTAGGGCTGTCTGGAAAGTATCCGGCCATGTAACCATTCTCATTATATTGACAATGGCTGAACTTTTTCTGCACAGGCTTCGTACATATACAAACATGAATAAACAATATACTGTATTTTTCCATGTATAAGACAACTCCTACTTTTCTAACCCAATATTTAGAAATCAGGGGAAGCCAGGATGGCTCAGTGGGTTAAGCGCTCACTTTTCAGCCTAGGGGACCAAGGATCGAATCCTGGCCCCGACCCGTGCAGACCCATATGCTGAACTGGGGAGTGCCCCCAGTTCGGTTCTCACCGGGGTGAGACCCCGGCCCAGTTCCTGCCCTGTGCGGCCCCGCTCCCACCTGTGGAATGAAATGATGTAGAAAAACCAATGATGTGCAATTATGGAGACTGCTCTGGGCCCTCCCCCTTCTCTCTGTCTCTTTGTCAAAAACAATAAAAAATAAATATTTAAAGAAATCAATACATGGGTTACTCTACTCCTATGTATAAGACAACCCCTAATTTTTGGTCTAACAATTTTAGACTAAAGTGTCATCTTATACACAGAAAAATACAATAATTTCAAAGTTACTCATACCATAAAGGGGAAAAAAAGGATGATGTGACAATGCCTTATCTCCTGTACTCTAATTGCTCTTCACATGCCCTACTGTGTCTCCATCTCCCACTGCTTCCCAGCTTCAGAAACCCTTCCACCTACCTTCAGTATTCATAATCAGCAAAATTTCCTGTATTCTTAACCTCATCTCTGAACATCCTTCAATGGCTTGCTGTAACTAAAACTAAGTTCTCCCCAGAGGACACCAATTTCCTTGTAAGTCTCTTAAATAGTAGCTGTTTTCTCTCTCACAACCCTGAGACCACAGTCTGGATCTCACATAATCACACTATACAAGTCACTATCTATCTGTCATTGTTGTAGTCATTTGCTGATCCTGTAGTCTTCCTCCTCACTAAATACCTGTATTACCTTCACTAATTCTTAATTCCAAAGTTAGCTGTATTCACATATTCAACACCATAACTTCTTTCTTCCCTGATGTCCTCTCCCCAAAAGATCTTGACTTTTACATGTCTTTGGTCACTCACTCTTATAATCATACCCTAAACTCAGTATTGGTAAATAAGAATAAACTTTCCATAATATTAATTTCAAACATCCTATGCTTGGACCACCATTTCCCATATTTCCTACTCATTCCCTTTAGTATCCCAACTCCAATAATCCTTTGGTAGAACCTAAAATACATTGATTTCACCACACTGTCACATTCGTCACATTCACTCTTTATGTCTTCTCTCCCCTCTTTACTCAGCTTATTATCATGGTTATTCATCATAACCACACCCTTGTGTATACCATAACACCTTTGCTATCTCCTTTCACCATATTCCCTTGAAAAATTTCCAACACTGGTTAAACTGAATTTTTAACCTATTCTACATCTATTCCTGCACAACTGAACATAGCTATAGAAACATAACATGATGACTGTTCTCTTTAAATTAATGAGCAGGAACTTCAAGTGGGCTCTTAATCCTGCAGGCCAGAAGAATTAAAATCCCCTTACCCATTCACTTTCCTACTCTCCTAAACAGCTATTTAATTCATTCTCCTCCCTTCTCAAACCTCTAGTAACTCTTCACTTAACCTCATTCTTAGCTGGTAACTGCTTCCTGAAAAATACTAGTACAAGCTTTATCAACCTATCTACCAGCATCTGTATTCTTATTCTATCTTTCTTCATGTTATTACAGATCGGGGATCAGCACGCATTTCCTATAAGGATCAGAGAGTCAGTATTTTAGGCTTTGCAAGCCATAGAGACTCTGTCACAACTATCCAACTCTGCTGTTGTAGCACAAAAGTTAAACATAGGCAATATACTAAGTCTCACAATTAAGTCTGTGAACTCATCCTAGAAAAAGAGCTACATATGATGTCTGACAATTAAGTTTGTGAAATTGCTACCGTGCACTTACATTGGCAGCACTATACAAGCAATAGGAACAAGACAAGTATGCCCCCTGTCACCACTCTTTCTCAACATAGTATTGGAAGTTCTAGCCAGAACAATCAGGCAAAAGACATAAATAAAAGACATCCAAATAGGGAAGGAAAAAGTCAAATTGTTACTTCCTACAGATGACATGATTCTTTGTATAGAAAGCCCTAAAAATTTCACCCCAAAACTATTAGAAACAATAAACAAGTAAAGTTGGAGGACACAAAATCATTGTACAAAAACCCACTGTGTTCCTATATACCAATAACAGAATTTAAAAATCATTAAAAAAAAATATTCCTCTTGTAATTGCAACAAAAAGAATAAAATACCTAGGAATAAACTTAACAAAGGTTGTGCAGGACCTATGCAATGAAAACTGTAAGTCATTATTAAAAGAAATTGAAGACATAAAGGAACGGAAAGATATTCTGTGTTCATGGATTAGAAGAATCAGCATAGTTAAAATGGCCATTTTACTTGAAGCAGTATTCAGGTTTAACTCAATCCCTGTCAAAATCCCAATGACCCTTTTTTCAAGAAATATAACAATAATAATCAGATTTGTATGTAATAACAAAGATCCCAAATAGCAAAAGCAATCCTAAGAAAAAAAGAGCAAGCCTGGAGTTATCACACTCCCTGACTTCAATTGATAATACAAAATGACAATAATAAAAACAGCATGGTATTGGCAAAAACACACATAGACCAATGGAACTGAGAACCCAGAAATAAACACACATATATATGGGCACATAATTTTCACCAAAGGAGCCAAAAACATACAAAGAAGAAAGAAAAGCCTATTCAATAAATAGTGCTGGGAAAATTGAAAAACCATGTACAAAAGAATAAAACCAGACACCAATCTGTCATACACAATATTATTTCAGAATGGGTCAAACTCTAAATATAAGACTTGAAACAATACATTAAATTGCATAGAAGAAAAAATAGGTACTAAACTTACTGACCTTGGTCTTAGAGAGGACTTTATGAATTTGACCTTAAAGGCAAGGGAAGTGTAAGCAAAAATAAATAAATGGGACTACAAAGTCTGACAATTAAGTTTGAGAACTTGCCACTGTGCACTTATGTTGGCAGCACTGTACAAACAACTCAATAAGGTTTCATTACCTTGGTATATCAGTGTCTCACAACTGTGTTCATGTTGATGTGTGTCAGTGTCTTGCTCAATGGTGTTCATTATTGTTGCATGTTTTTGTGTGCTGTCGTAAGAATGTCAAAGTTTAAATTAGAGCAGCAAACAAACATTAAATTTCTTGTTCAACTTGGCAACAGTGGAAGTGAAATCAGGGACGTGTTAGTCCAAGTTGATGGGGATAATGCCATGAACAAAATGGCAAGGTACAAATGGATTAAACGTTTTTCTGAGGGAAGACAAAACATCATTGATGAAGAGAGGTCAGGGTGGCCTTTTGCAATGATTAAAACATTGCAAAAATTCATCAAATTGTGTGTCCAAATTGTTGGCTGACTGTGTGAAGCATAGCAGACCAAGTCAACATTGATAGAGAAACAGTCAGGAACATCTTCACTGAAAATCTTGACATGAGAAAGGTGTGTGCAGAAATAATTCTGAAGAAGCTTGCCAATGAATAAAAGCAAAGGAGAGTCAAAATTTGCCAAGACGTCTTGGAGAGGCAAGACAATGTGTTGGGCAGTGTTATCACCAGTCATAAAACATGAGTGTACTGATTCGACCCTGAAACAAAGCATCCATGTGCACAATGACAGTCAGCCAATTCTCCATGACCAAAGTAAAGTTCCATCAGTCCAAATCAAGAGTGAAAGTGATGTTGCTAACCTTTTTTGATATCAGAGGGATTGTTCATTATGAATTTGTACTAACTGGACAAACAGTCAACTAAGTTGACAATTTAGAAGTGCTGAAAAGGTGGCATGAAAAAGTTAAACAAAACCAACCTGAACTTTTCACCAACAACTACTGGTTCTTGAATCACGACAACATACAAGCTCACACAGCACTGCCTGCGAGGCAGTTTTTAGCCAATAAACAAATAACTGTACTGGAACACCTTCCCTACTCACCTGATCTGGCCCCCAATGACTTTTTTCTTTACCCAAAGATAAAGGAAATATTGAAAGGAAGACATTTTGATGACATTCAGGACATCAAGGGTAATACGACAACAGCTCTGATGGCCATTCTATAAAAAGAGTTCCAAAATTGCTTTGAAGGGTGGACTAGGCACTAGCATCAGTGCATAGCTTTCAAGGGGAATAATACTTCAGAGGTGACTGTAGTGATATTCAGCAATGAAGTATTTTGCACCTTTTCTAGGGTAAGTTCACAATGGTCAGATCTCATATATCAAACTAAAAAGCTTCTGCACAGTAAACAAAACCATCAATAAAACAAAGAGGCAGTCCACTGAATGGGAGAAGACATTTGCTAACAACACCTCTGATAAGGGGCTAATATCCAAAATATATAAAGAACTTGTACAAGTCAACAACAAAAAATCAAATAATCCAATTAAAAAATGTGCAGAGGATCTGAACAAATGTTTCTTCCAAGACATTCAAATAGCCAACAGATACATGAAAAGATGCTCAACTTTACTAGCTATTAGGGAAATGCAAATCAAAACCAGAATGAGATGTCACCTCACACCTGTTAGTAAGGCTATGATCAACAAGACAAGTAATAACTAATGTCAGAAAAGTTGTGGAGAAAAAAGAAACCTCATACACTATTGGCTACAATGTAAACTGGTACAGTCACTATGAAAAACAGCATGGAGGTTCCTCAAAAAATTAACAACAGAATTACCATGTGACCCAGCAATTCTTCTTCTAGGTGTCTACTAAAAAAATCTGAAAACATTTATCCATAAAGATATATGTAACCCGATGTCCACTGCAGCATTATTCACAGTGGCCAAGGCATGGAAACAACTAGAGTGTCCTTTGATAGATGATTGGATAAAGATGTGGTGTATATATATACATACATACATACATATACACACATATACATACACACAATGGAATATTACTCAGCCGTAAGAAAAGATGAAATACTGCCATTTGCAACAACATGGATGAATGTTGAGATTATCATGTTAAGTGAAATAAGCCAGACAGAAAAAGTAAAAAACCACATGCGTTAACTCATATGTGGAATATAAAACTGAAAGCAACAAATGAACAAGAGAAAAGCTCAAAGACACAGATAAAAGTTTAGTAGTTACCCAAGGGAAAGGGCAGGGGGAGGCAGTAAAAGGGGTCAAAACTATGGTGATGGAAGGAGAACTGACTGGGTGCTGAAACACAATGCAATATATAGGTGATGTATTACAGAATCATACAATTGAGACTTACATAATTTTATTAACCAATGTCAATCTAATACATTTTTCTTAAATGTAAAAAAACATATTTGTAGCTTATGGGTATTATAAAACTAGGCATAAGGCCAGTTTTGGTCTTCAGGCCATAGTTTGCCAAGCCCTTATATAGTTGAATAATCTGGCCCCCTACCTCAGCCCAAACTATCAACTTGTGGACTAGATCCCACCTACTCTCAACATGCTCAAGAAAAGAACATAGCTCTAGCATTTCTACCCTGATCTCTCCTATCACCAATTCTTCTCTCCATCAGATCATTTTCATCAGTATACAACCATGCTATTATTAATATTTATCTCACCTTAAAAAGCAAAAACTTCTTTTAAGGCCACTTCTTCCTATTATTGCCCCATTTCTTTCTTTGTCGTAAAATCCCTTTTCTCCCAGAAAATTCTTTTAAACCCATTTTGATTAGGCTTTCGCCCGTGATTATTAGTCCATCCAATCTGTTCTTAGTGATCAATGAAAACATATTGTAATCTCATTGCTCAATTCTCAGGACTCATTTAATTTAAACTAATTTAGCTGACTGCTCATTTCTCAATGACATCCTTTCTTCTCTTGGCTTCTTGGACAACTTAGTTTTATTTTTACCTCACTGGCTATTTCCCCTTGGTCTCCACTGTGACTTGTTCTTCCTTATCTCCCTCACCTATTAATGTTAAAGCACCCCAGTACTTTAGTCCTTGGCTATCTTTTCTCTATACTATATACTATATATCCATTCCTTTGGTAACCGCATTTATTTAGATGCATCCACACATTGAAATTTCTCAAAAACATATCTCAAATGGACCTCCTTTCTAAAACTCCAGGTGGATCATGGTGGTAAAAGTAAACATGGTAAGAAAGCAGACACAGTTGGAATATATTTTGAAAGCAGGGCTAGTTGAATTTTCTAAGACTGAAAACTAGCATGAGAGGGAAAAAAGGAAAACAATCTATATATTATTTCAGTATCTGTAATAGTCATTTCAAGGAACCCAAGATTTGAGCACTTTTCTCAGAAAATTTCTTTTATTAAATCAAATATACTTGATCTTCTTCCTCTACATATAGAAAGCCTCTTTGGAAAAATTCTTTCACCTGGCATCCCTAAGAGCAGAGAACTTGTCTATGTTATAACTTCTGTAGTCTCAGCATTAGAGCCATGTCACTTTCTGGCACATGGAAGGTACTTAATAAGGTTTACTGAATGACTGCCTCACATGCTGTCTATTTAACTCATTTTTTATACAGATTCTTGACTCTTTCCATTCCACTTATTTTCTGCACATCAAAACTATCTGTGTAGAATGAAATTATGTTGAAAACTAATGACGTACAACTATGGAGGCTGCTCTGGGCCCTCCCACTTCTCTGTCTATCTGTGGTAGACAACTTCTATGCTTCATGACGATTCCAGCCTCCTAGTATTTACTCCCTTGTATAATCCCTCCCCTTGAGTGTAGGCTGGACCTAGAGATTCACTTCTAATGTACAGAATAGACAAAAGCAACGCAATATCACTTCTGTGACTAGATTACAAAAGACTCTGACTTTCATCTTGCTCGGTTTTCTCTCCTTAGATCTTCTCGCATACTTGCTGTGATGGAAAAGATAGCCTGAAAGGAGCTGAGGGTGGCCTCTGGTTATCAGTTAGCAAGGAATCAAGGCCCTCAGTCCAACTGCCAATGAGGAACCGGATCCTTCCAACAACCAAAGTGAGTTCAGAAGCAGATTCTGCCCCAGTTGAAACTTGAAACAGTTGCCCCCAAAGACAACTTGATATTTACAGCCTTGTATGGGACCTTGGGCTGACACCTTGATTACAGTTTCATGACCAATTCTGAACCAGAGGCCTCAACTAATCTCTGCCTGGATTCTTAATCACAGAAATTTTGAAAAATAATAAATGTGAAATTGTACCTCAGGTTTTGTTACACAGCCATAGGTAACTAATATACTACACTTCTATCTGATACAATAAAAAGAAAAACCAAAGTTCAAATTCCGACCATAACGTTCTACTAATGTCTCTTTAGGGGAGGTTATCTGCCCCCTACCAAAAGCCTCAGTTTCAATGTTTTGAAAATGGGGATATTACCTACCAGATAAGGATATCTGAGGAATAAATGACATTATTCTGAAGAATAATTAATATAAAGAACCTAAGCCAGAACCTACCACACTGAAAGCAATTAATAAATGGTAGTTTAAGTCTGAGATCATATATTTCTCTCAACCAATTTTAGTGATAACTAAATAGCAGACCCTTCAAATCTTTTTTAGAAGCAGATGAGGTTTTAAAACATTAAATTTAGAGAAGCCCAGATGGCTCAGCAGGTTAAGCACTCGCTTTGCGGCCCCAGAAACCAAGGATCAAATCCCAGCTTATGGACCCATATGCTGAACTGGGGTGTTTCCCACGTGGAAGGCCCAAGTTTGGTTCTTGCTGGAGCAAGTTTCCAATGTGGGATGCCCCTGATTCAGCTCCCAGGTCAAGGGGGCGTGCCTCCTATGTGGGTGACCCCAGCCCAGTTCCTGCCCTGCACAGCCCCCCACCAACCGGCGAGGAACAAAACTATGTCGAAAGCTGATGATGTACAACTATAAAGACTGCCCTGGGTCCTCCCCCTCCTTCTCTCTGTCTCTCTCTGTCTCTGTCAAAAACAATAAAATAAACCTTAAAAAATATTAAATTTAAAATAACAGTAATATAAATTCATAACCCTCTCACAACTGAGAAAACAAATTATTTCTAAAGTAATTTCCTATCAATTATTCGATTTTGTTTTCACTGGAAAAGAATTTTTTTCAAATTTCATGAGAGAAGGTGAGAGAGAGAGACAGAGAGAAGTAGGGAGGCCCAGAGCAGTCTCCATAGTTGTACATCATTAGTTGTACTATAGTTTCATTCTATGCTGGTGGATGTAGGGCCACATGGGGTGGGAACCGAACTATGGGCCTCCTGCATGGGAGGTGAGAACCTTCACTTGCAGGTCTCGGCAGTTACCAGTTGCACCGCAATTCAGCATATGGGTTTGCACGTGTAGGGGCCAGGATTCAATCCCCGGACCTTGTAGTTGCAAGACAAGTGTGCAACCTATTCAGCTATCCTGGCATCCCCCAAATAATTTTTTTTTAATGTAAGATACATACTTTGTCAGCAGCTATCTCAGGAAGAGACTCTTCAATGCCAAGTTCTCGTCGTCTTTCAGCTCTAACTTCTGCGTAACTACAAATAAAATTAAAAAAAAAGAATATTAGTGTTTGGTTGTTCTTAAAATACAGCAGAGGTATACTCACTCAGTGTTCATTATGTGTCTTACTTGTTCATTACTAATTCCAGGCTATTTTTCATGGGTTACATAAATCTACAATAGCTATAGTGTACCACCTTTATTCAAATTGCATTTTTTTAAAAGATTTATTTTATTGTTTTTGACAGAGATACAGACACAAAGAGAGACAGAGAGAAGGGGGAGGACCCAGAGCAGTCTCCATAGTTGTATGTCATCAGTTTTCAACATGGTTTCATTACACACAGGTGGGCGGGGGCCGTGCAGGGAGGGAAATGAACTGGGGGCTTCCTACATGGAAGGCACACCCCATCGAGCCAGGGGTCAAACCAGTGGGGGGAGCTGAGAACCAAACTGGGAGCCTCCTGCAAGGGAAGCACACCCCAGGCTCAGCATATGGGTCCATACAGGCCGGGGCCAGGATTTGATCCTTGGTCCCCAGGGGCTACAAAATGAGCACTTAATCTGCTGAGCCATCCCAGCTTCCCCAAATTGCATTTTTTAAGGTATCTAATGTAAATGATCTATAACTGCACATTTCTTAAATTAAGAGTAATTAAATAAAGAAAGTGTACACTTATGAACTAGTTTTCCTTTTACATGATTAACTTTGGTACATAAAAGGCAGTTACAACTTCTGCTCTAAACCATAAGATTTATGTCAAGAATTATATATATATACCTGTATTCTGTTCGATATAACATGTGTAAGTAAATTTCCAAGGGGGACCCCCCAAAAAATGGAATTGTCTTTCTCTGATGTGAGAGGGATTGTATTATACACTCAGAATTTGTTCCTACAGGTCAAATCATCAGCCAAAGTTTTAATCCAGAAGTTTTGAGAAGGTTGCATCTTGATTGCAAAAGAAATGTCCCAACTTGTGGCAAACAGATGACTGGTTCTTCTACCATGACAATGCACCTGCTCATATACCATGCTGAATGTTCAGCAGTTTTTGACCAAAATTGGCAAGACTCCCATGGCCTACCTTCCTTGTATACCCGTTCTCACCCTGAGTAACTATTTTTGTTTTCCCAGATGAAAAAAGTCCTCAAAGGGAAACATTTTGCCGATGTTGAAGAGGTGGAACAAAATACACTAGAACGGGGATGGCGAACCTATGGCACGCGTGCCCAAAGTGGCACGCGGAGCAATTATTTCGGCATGCGGAGCTGTGAATACCATTTAAAAAATTATTGTTTATGCTCTTATAGACATAAAAATAATCGATACCTCTATCTCACTCGATGCGTTGGCACGCGAGTTGAGCGAGTATACTCTTATTTCGTACACTTTGGCATTCAATCGCCAAAAGGTTTGCCACCCCTGCACTAGAAGCACTAAAAGGCATCAAAATCAACAAGTTCAAAAACTGTTTTGAGCAGTGAAAAAAGCATCTCAGATAGGTGTATTGCATCAAATGGAGAATACTTTGAAGGCTAATGAAGTTTAAACATGTAAGAACACACACACAATTTTTAATAAATAAATTCCAGAGTTCTTTTGGTCCCCTCTCATAATAATATATTGAAACTATGTATCAAAAATGGGGGGAATCACTCTATAGTTCATTAACAAGTCATGCACAAAAATTTCATTCCTATAGTTCAAAAATTCTATAGAAGAATTTACCTTACTACCGTGTGAGTGCAAACAATAAACTCTGGCCTTGAATTCCATTGATGATAAGTGATGTAATAATGAGTTTGAAGCCAAATCCACTGTTGTCCTTTGGTCAGAAACCTGTAATAACATGATTTGCCTTTTCCATATTGCATTACTAAGAAGAAAAGAGAAAAATATTTTTTTATTTTTATTATTAGTTATAAATCTACTTTTTAACCAAAGTTGTCACTTATATTTATAGCTACATATGTAATTCCTTTGGTCTTTTTTTAACATATGCAAGGACTGTCTGGAGAAAATCCAGCCACTGTTAATATGATGAGAATGTTTATATGGCTGGATATTTTCCAGACAGCCCTTGTATTAATATATCATGATATAAAAATATTATTCTATAGAGACAGCTTAAGATCCCAAGCAATTAAGTTATCTTTCACAGTGCCCAACTTATAGGCAATTACTGATAATCTTAAGTACTTTTCATACACAACAAATTTTCAAATACTAAAGAATAAAGTATTTACATATTGACTTCCTCCTGCCAAGATATACTGAGGTTAACAGCAACAAGCAATCACACTTAAGTTTTTTTCCCACCTGTACCCTGGCAGGTACAGCATCTCTGAAGCACTTAGTTCTAAACCTTAACTAACCAAAATTAGAATAACTTAATTGCTTGAAGTAACTGGTAGGAGCAGTACTTCCCCAAACACTCTCTGTAGATTGTAATTCCTAAAGCCTTTTAGTGGGTATTAAGACAGAAAAGGGTTCTGTGGTTAATTTAATTTGGGAAACTTTGTTAAATAGGTTTAATTTAGTCTTCTCAAAACCTTACATAAGTACACTAATGTAATGTCAATATTGGAGGTGGTTGGGAAAGCCGGGATGGCTCAGTGGGTTAAGCGCTTGCTTTGAAGCCCTGAGGACCAAGGATCGAATCCCGGCTCTAGCCCAGGCGGACCCACATGCTGAACTGGGGTGTGCTTCCCGAATGTGGTGAGGCCCCCAGTTCAGTTCAAAAAATAAAAAAGATTGGAGGTGGAAGGGTAAAATTGATTATGAAGTTTTTCCCAGTCACCCTTTACCAGAAAATCCATTTTTGATGGACTGGCATTCAATGCACCAAACCTTAGCAAATGCTGGTCAGGAATCAGTATCTATTTCTCTCTATCTCTTTCTCACACTGTCATTATGAGCTTAGTGCTCATTATCACTTGGAGTGAATAATGTTTTCTTTTGTGCTAAAATGACTTTACTCTAAAAATCTTCTATACGGTTGATATAGAGCATATACATGTTAGAACAAGGCTTATTAAATGCCATATTATAAAACTGTACTTACTGTTACAGAATGAAATATGAGGACTATCCAGAAAATATCCAGCCATAAATGCCTCTATTTATCATACTATATGGCTGGATACTTTCCGGACAGCCCTACTATATAAAATAGGAACAAGTGTAATTTAAACTTGATTTATATTTCTGACTGGATTGGTTATACATATAAAGTAAAATCTTTCAGTATATTTAAAAAATACAAATATGGTTATAATGTATTTTATCACCTATTAATAGTTGTTTACATGATTAAAAGTTATCACAAGAAAGATTAAAGTCTACTTACAGTGCTCATGACATTTTGCCAAATTTTCTAGGTCATCCACATGATAATAATCATAACCTGATGTCCCCAGAACTTCAAAAGGCAAATATCCTATTATGGGTGGTGCCCTAAATTACATATAAAACAGCCAATATTATAACTTTTTCCATAATAATAAATACTACAAGTAGAAATCAATTTAAAGGGGAATACTTATTTTTGAAAAATTTATAATAGACTTGATCTTCCTGATTAGAAAAAAATTTATCCTTAAAATCCATTAATTTAAACATTTATATGACTACTACCTTTTCATGAAATTTAAAAAATGGAGTTACCTGTGATCTAGAAAAAGAAATTTCCATTCTAAACTATGTCTGGATGTAAACTCTTCATTGGGTTCTTCAACAGTGCACATTTCCTACAAATAAATTAATAATTAAAATTTAGAAATGCCTTAGAAGAATCCTAAATATTATTAGCTATAAAAGTAATTATTAGGTAACTTTTCCTAAACAACTTTAGTGCATTTTAATTTTCTAGTGCTAAAGAATGTGGAAATTAATAAATGTAGGCTTTTAGGGGAGTACTTCTTACTCTACACATTATTCCACTTAGTCACATGCCTGTAAATCCTAATTCTGAATTCAGATATCTCTTCTGAATTATATTCTATATTTCTAACTGTCTGGATGTCCACACACATCACTAACTCAGTATGTCCTAAATGAACTAACTGCCTATATATCCAGACCCAGTTAAAATAATTTCCATCTCATTAGGAGGCATACCTGTCTTGTGTAATTAGTCTAGAAATTTGATAGTCACAACAGTTTCATTTTCACCTATCACCATCTAAATTGACACTAGGCCACTACTAAGTTCTTTCAATTTCACCTAAGTTTAAAGATAATCTATATGATCTCATCCATCCTCTGTGTCTTAGCTTATTTAGACTCTAGACGCTGGCCTTCACTGGCTCACATTACTGCCTTAACGTCTCCTCAAACAAGTCTCCCTGTCCTTCAACCCATCTTCTATTCTGGTCATAATCACCTTACTAATACACAAATATGATTATATAATGTCCCTGCTTAAAAACCTTAATGGTTCCTCATTCTACTGGGATAAAGTTTAAATTCTTCAGCATGGAGGAACAAACAACAAAGAAAGAAATACATTTCATTTCTGGCCTCTGTTTACTTTTCTAGTATCTGCCACCATCCCCACCTCCTCCACAAACAGTAACCCTAAAGTCATACTCAGTCAGCACTGTATTGCAACCTGTCTCTGTGTCCCTGAATGGCCTCTGTAGCACAATGCAGTTTGGGCTTTAAGAGGAAAGAGAATTAGAATCAAACCCAGTTCTACCCTTAATAGCTTTAACTTTGAGCAGGTAATTTCCCAATGCCTCAGTTTCCTTACAAATAAAATGGAGATCACACTAATATCTACCCTATTGGGTTGTTAAAAGAATTAAATGAGATAATGCAGGTAAAGCACTCAATGTTAGCCACTGATATTATTTCCTAAGATCATGTAATAAGCACTCAATGTTAGCCACTGATTTTATTTCCTAAGATCAAAACATGCAGAGCAAGAATGGTTTAAGATCCTCTAATTGTTAATTCAGTACTTTATCCTAAAATATAGTATCTCCCTAAATTTAAAATTTTAACCTGGATTATTTCCAGCCACTTTTTTCTAGTTGTTGAACTATTTCCCTTTCCCACTTCCCCACTAATCATTTGCTTATTGGGTGCAGGAAATAAAAATTAATTAATTAAAATTTAAAAGGTAAATTATGTAGTAAAAAGCCACCTGTATATTTGTAAAGAAAATTTATCTTTAAGATTATCTACATTTTTGGCCTTTCTCTTCAATATATATTGTGAACTACAAAAAAAGGATCCTAAAATTTTGCACAAATGCAGGACAACAATAAACTGCAAAGAATATATATTTATAAATTAATTATACAATTGAATGAGTGCCTTGATAATTCATTACATCCTTCAAAAATATAATGATCACATATTTAGACTCATGGCTTTCACAATCTTTAATGTCGAAAGGAAGTTTCAGTTGTCCAGGAAAACAACAAGAAAGTTACATTAAGATCATTCTTGTAATATAAAATTAAATCCCCTTTAGGAAATAAAATTAGGAACATACCTTGATGAACTGAGGTGTAGCTAATCTGACAGTAGCTACAAAACAAACTCTATCTTCATAAGGAGGCCTGTGTGTGCGTTGTATAGTTCCTTCAAAACCATTGTGTGCTGAAGTGGATACTAAAGCAATAAGGAAATATATTATCAGTTATTCCAATAAAATCTAGTTTTTATGGATGTTCAACATCTATGTCTTAAACAGCTTTTTAAAAATGCCAGATTAAAATACAATGTAAGAGAAGCATTTTAACTCACCACTGTTTAAAGATTTGAAATTCCCTATAAATTTCACATATTCATAGGTAGACAGCTCCTTTGGGTCAATTGTTCCTCGAAGCATATGACAACAGAATTCTAACTGATTTTTTGCTGAAGAGAAAAAAAAAAAAAAGATATACTTGTGATTTATCATGAGTAATGTATCACATGAAAAATTATTCTATACAAATGTAAGTTTACAATTATTTTCTCCAAAAGCAGTCCTCAATGATGTCTTATTTAGTTCATAAAATAGAGCACCTCTAGGAGATAATCTTTATCTTCTGATATAAGCAACTCCACGCTTATACATTTTTATCTGTTCTTCCTTCTCATTCTTTACGCTAATTTCAAAGAAAGGTTTTGCTTCTATTGTTTGCCTTGGACAGTCTTTCCTATCTTCTCTAGGACTAGGGCCATACCACTATTATTCATCCCTTTAGCATCCACATCCTCTCTCCTTTGGATCCTTACTTTCTACTTTTAAATGTGTTCAGGTCTTTCCATCTGAAACAAATAATGTATTTTCATACTATTCTTTTCAGTTCCACAGATAGTCTTTCTCTTCATTATGTGCTCTAGTTTCCATATATTCATTTCTCTTAACTTCATTCACTGTGGCTTTTGTACCTCTGTAGAAATTGCTCTTCTAAAGATCACCAATATTTGTATAGTAGCCCCCACTTATCCATAGGAGATATGTTCCAAAACCCCCAGTGGATACCTGAAATCATGTATACTGCTTTTTTTCCTATACATACATAATACATACACACAAACATACATACCTATGACAAAGTTTAATTTGCAAGTTAGGCACAGTAAGAAATTAACAACAATATATAATAACAAAAGAACAATTATATACATATCTCATTTTACTGTACTTTGCTTTATTGCACTTCAGATATATTGAATTTTTTATAAAATGAAGGCAAGACGTCTGGAATCGAACCAGCAATATCTCCAAGATATGCCTATATAACAATGTACCACAATAAAAACTATGTAAATGTGGTCCCTCTTTCTCTCTCTCAAAATACCTTATTGTATTCTATGTACAGCATGGATGCCCGGACAAACAGATGACTCACAGCCTGAGTGTGACACAGCAGGACAGTATGAGACTTCATTATGCTATTCAGAATGGCAAGCAGTTCAAAATTTATGTATTGTTTATTTCTGAAATTTTCCATTTACTATTTTCAGACAGAGGTTGATTGCAGGTAACCAAACTGTAGCAAGTAAACCTTGGATAAGAGGGTACTACTATATTGTTAACTTATGTGGGTTACTTCGTTGTTACTACCTCTTCTAAAATTCATACTTTTCCAATCCCATACCATGAAACTTACCTGCCTACCTTACTGAATATTTATTTTTATCTCTTCTGCTAGTCAGTCTTCAAACTGAACTGAAGACTGACTAACAGAAAAGATAAAAACACTGTTATTGTTTTCATCTTGATCTTCTACTATCCTTCATAAATTTACTATTTGGTATATTTATTTATTCCTAAACCTCTCTCCCTAACGCTATCATTTTATTTAAGACACAGTCTCAGGTACTATTTGCTTTCAGGTCACTTCTGCTTGATTGTTCTATCATGAACTCAAAATATTTTGAAATGAATTTGTCTCTCTTTCTTCAAAAGCCAGCTGTCCTTCCCCTTTGTCCTATGTGTGCCTATTTCCCACGACAGAAACCCGTATCAATTGGGTCTTTTCTCTTTTTATCACAAGTCCCAAACTAATCTGTCAACAGGACCTGCTATTTATTTCACCACGGAAGCTCTCATAAGTCACTTTTTCCAACGGAACATCTAGTACCACCAATTCAGTATAGATGCAAATTATGAGTACCTTCCATCTCATACTCAGCACCGAACTCATACTCTTCTGCCATCATAAATGACTTTATCATCTAAGTCAACAGTTTCAAAATCTATTTTAACTACCTTTCTCCTAAAACCTTCTCCACTCATGATCCCTAGCCACTAGGTCACCTGCACCTAAACTTTATCTATTCAATATTCATACACAGTGTTCCTCTCCATACTTAACATCTATTGCTAGAATTGTTAATTTTTATCTTCTGTTTGGTCCTTTTAAAAACTGTCTGCTCGAGAGATTTTTTTTTCAGACCACTAGGCCACCCTTTCACTGGTTCCTCACAAAGAAAAAAATTTCAAACTCCTTAGGATGAAATATTAGGCCCTATTTCCTTCTCCAGACACAAATCATACCACTTGTACCACCTCACCTTTATTATAGTCCAAATAACCTACTTACAGAATGCTGAATTTTCTAAGAAATTTTTCCTTGTTTTAAATCATGTTTACACCTGTGGCATGGAATAACAAAGGGGGAAGCAAGTCATTTAAGGCTTTTCTCTATCAAAAAGTATTATTGCCATCCTCACCTTTGATCTTAGAAGCAGAAGCCTAAAGTCTGTCTTTCTGCTAGAAGCTTTCATTCAGTTGTTCAGCCAATTCTGCTCTCATGAAGGTCTCTAAAGTGGATTCCTTCTCCTTTGTCTACCTCGTGCTATGACCCAGGGTTCCACCTTTCTAATTCCTCTCTTCTTGCTCTTTATATTCACCTCAAGCAATACCATTCAATCCATGACTTCAAATACTACTTATAGGCATATAACTGACTTCTACATCTTCCAGCCCAAATCTTTCCCCTAGGTGAAAGACTAGAGTGTTTTATAGGAAATGCCATAAAAATGATTTTTAAACAATTATACAAGGGCTGCCCAGAAAAAATTCCAGCCATAAACAGCTTTATTTTTCATATTACATGGCTGGATACTTTTCAGACAATCCTTGCAAATAGGCTTCAAATGGATTCTCCTTGTGTCTAGTTCTTCTCAATTACTTCTGACAGGCTATGCATTCTTATCAAAGAGATACATTCAAACATACTTATACATATATAGGAAGGCTGTCTGGAAAAAATCCATAAATGTCTCTATTTTTTATACTATACGACTGAATACTTTCTGGACAGCCCTCATATGTATATGCACATGTACATGTGTGTATGCATGTATGCACATGTATATCTCAATCTTAGACATTTACTATTCTACAGAATTTGAGGGTTCAAAATTCAAAGGACTTTTCAAATGTAAGCATTATCAGAAAAGTCAAAATGTAAATATAAAAAAATGAATAAAGAAAATATGTAATAACTAATGGCCAAATATAGTGTTGTAATAATTTCAGATTTTATACAGGGTAATGAAGTAAAGAAAGTTAGGTATTCCAGTTAAATTAATTTTTCCAATGAATCTAGGAGAAATGTCAGATTATAACAATATTTTGTACTTCTTAAAGGCAGAAACTATTTTTCATTATTCTTGGCATTTCTATGATATAAGCAGAAGTGCCTCACACATTAGCTACATCCAATAAATGATTGATTGTATAATTCTGTTTAAGTAATAAAGCAACAATTTCCTTCATTTAATAACTCTTAAAAATACAGAAGTTATTTTTTCCCACTGCTTCAGTATCCAATTGGTTAATTCTAATGAAAATAAGAATGTTTAATTCTTCTCATTAAATAATCGTACTTTCTTTAAAAGTTAATAGAAATACGCTGCAAAACTCTATTTTTATGTTAAGTGCAGAGTATGGCATTAAGTATTGTAACAAAAAATGGAATTTCATTATTTCTGGAATAGAGCTCAGACTTTAAATACAATCATAATTGAATTTTACATGTATTATTTAAAATTTCAAGCAGATCTTGCGTTAATTTAGTTAAACAAGTCTGTGTTTGTCACAAGTTTACAAAAGTAAAACATGACCAAATATATTTAGCTTTTTGCTTAACAGCTACTACTTACATTTTAAATACTCCGGGGTTAATGAGTCACTTTCCAACAGATGGGTGGAGAGTATTTTATAAACCTCTGAATGTTCCCCTTCTGGGATAAAATTAAATATACTTTGATCCACAAGATCAGACTGAAAAAGAAATTTAAGAAAATAAAATAATTTTAGTGATTCAAAATATAAGTATTTTAAAAGTATGTAATCCCACTTAAAACATCACATGAGTATATGATTAACTTTTGATTATCTGTAAAAACTGGCAAATGTCAAGTTATAGAGCACAACTCAAAAAATAAGAGTGAAAAGGTAGAAAAACAGTGACCTCCAGATACTAGTGGTACTAGTCTCTTCAGATCCATGATCAATATGACCTTAAAAGTCTGATAAATTATTTGCAAAGGTGAGTTTCACCAACTTGAACATTTAAAATATAACAGGACTAAGAAAGTTGATTAGAAAAATCTCTGGCTACAAAATGTAGCCCTATCATATCATGGTGCTCTACACTGTAACAAAGGACCAAAGGACTAGCCACAGCCTAAGTAAACAGATTTGTCTGTGGTGTCATTTCAATTGTCCAATGTGTCCTTTAATTTTTATTTCATCCTTTCCAGCCATCCATCCTGTATTCTACTGCCAAAAAGCTCTGCTGTTAGCTAACCCCAGTCCCTAAGGCGGGGGGTGGGGGCGACAAGTAGTATGTCAAACATTATAATCCTTACTCAAATATAGCTTTAATTATGACTCATTAATAACAGTAATTTGACAAGTATCAGGGTGCCTACAATGTGCGATCATTGTGGTATCAAAAATGAATAGGATAGTATAGTGACCAAATCCAGCCTATTCTATATGGTTTCTGCTCCTGTGGAGGCAGGGCTAAGGGTCTTTCTCCTGTATTGAAAAAAGCAGTTCCACTTTTATTTTGTTCATATTTTATACATTGTAAATATTTAATTGAAGAAAGAGCTCTATATCTTAAAAACTAAAACTAACAAACAAAAACATTAAATTACAACAAAAAGAGAGCCACTGAGGAGGGATGTGGGAAAAGGGTGTTTTCTATACTCTCCACACAAGCCATACTTTAATATTTCCTTCTCTTTTCTCCAGCCCTCAAAGTGGAATATCCTTCACCTCTTTTTCTACATATCTGTAGCCTCCATCTTTCAAAATTCAGTTCAAATGATTTCTTTCAAAAAAAAATATCTTAGCATCATAATCCACAGTAAAATATTGCTTATATCATTAATTTCCTATAAAAAATTTGTTGAATTTTAATGTCTATATCCTATTGTTCATTACTAAATAAAAGCGTCCTATCTTATGTCTTTATCTCCCTCCTTTCAAATCAAGACACAGTAACACAGTGCCTTGCATATATAACAGCGCTAAGTACAATAAATAATTTTGAATTAGAGTTAGATAAAGGCTTAAGAGGTAACCATACTAAAAATACCTCTGTAGTTTAATAAGGAATTTTTCTCAAAGTCTGAAAAGCCACTAGAACAGAAATAATGCACTGAAAATTTAAGCATGAGTAACACAAATGCTAGAAAATTGCTTTTTATTGACAATGTAACATAATGTAGGCATTAACATAACATAAAAAGTCTTAGAAAAATAAGACACCAATTTGAAGAAGAAAACTTTTATTTTAGAAATGATTAGTTTTCTAGAATTATTTATGCTTATTGACAGCATCTTCTACTTCAGTAAATTGTAATTTGACCTATGTTACCCTTGCTTCCCCAGCTATAAATTTATAGTTTCAGTCATAGAGGAAAAAGAAATGTCTGGCTAGTATAGAGAGTGGTAGGATCACAAGCACTGCCTCCCCACCATTCTGCTTCCCTTGACACTTTATAATCCAAAATATCAGTTAGCAGGCAACTAATTAACTACTGTGTCAAACTTTCCATTAACCACTACATTTTAAATCTCTAAATCAGTGGTGTCCAACCTTTTGGCTTCCCTGGACCACATTAGAAAGACTGTCTTGGGGAAGCCGGGCTGGCTCAGTGGGTTAAGCGCTCACTTTGCAGCACCAGGGACCAGGGATTGCGTCCCGGCCCTGGCCGGTGTGGAACCATATGCTGAACTGGGAACTCCCCCAGTTCAGTTCTCTCTCTGTGTCTGTATCTCTCTCTGTCTCTGTCAAAAAATAAATAAATAAAAATATTTAAAAAAATAAAAAAAATAAAAAGACTGTCTTGGGACACACATAAAATACACTAACGATAGCTGATAAGCTAAAAAAAAAAAAAAAAAAGCTCACAAAAATCTCGTTTTAAGAATTTGTGTTGGTCCTCATTCAAAGCTGCCCTAGGCTGCAGGTTGAACATGCCTGCTCTAAATTAAGGTAATCATACTTATAGTGCCATACCATCCACTCAGTTTTCAAACACAATCCAAAAGAAAGAAAAGAAAATGGCAGCTATCTGGACATTTTTTTCCCCTCTATCATTTTTATGAAGAAGAAACGCAAAATCTGGTGAGTTAGCTATATGACATTAATCAATAGCCTTTTTTTTCATTAGCTCAATGTGACCATTTGTGAAAATGATTAACTGTTACCAATTACCTGTTGCCTCAGGTAGATAATCAACAGTTAAATAACTGTTATACAGAGTACTTGCTCCACAGAAAAATGTCAAATATATGTTGAATATAACATGTTTTTAAACAGTGTTCCTTATGTATAGGCATAAAGAACAAAAATTATAGCCCTATCAAATAAGATTCATAATCATATAACTATTCAAAACAATTCTAAATTGTATTTTTGCATATTGCATTTATAGCAAACAAAGACTGTACTGACTTTCTTAAAACACATTTGTGTTTATATTTCCAAACTATCATGGTAAGGAGAGTAGAAAAGAAAAGGCTCAACTAGCACCTTAACAGTGACTCTTTTAGTCTGTTAAGCTGCAGGCTCTGTTAAGTTGTGGTTAATCATTTTCCCTAGATTACTTGATTACAAATTTAATATATTCTTTCTGAGCAAGTGCAAGGAATTCAATCTTACTAGTAAGTTGTAAAATTTTACAAATGTTATGCTTGTAGTAGAGTAAGAGACCAACTCTGGCAGTTCCACAAAAATACTGAACATTAAGTCCAATTGCTCTGGGTTTCATATTTCTTGCTGATAAAATAAAGAGGGTGAGCTAAGAATGTCTAAAATCTCTTGGAGCACTGAGGTGGCATGACCCTACAATTCTGTCATAGAAGGCCAGATCAGAGAAAAAAATCTTTAAGTTCCCTGTCCAATTTATGCCCACTTATTAAACATAGTTTACAATGTGCTTAAATTGATATCATAAGTAGGAAGTGACAAAGTTAAGAAAACATTTATTTTTGTAGTTTTAGTACAGTAAATGATTTTGGATTATGAGGTTATTTGATAAAGGCTTAGGAGGTAACCATACTAAAAGTGAGGACTGTCCAGAAGACATCCAGCCATGTAATAGGAAAATAGAGCCATTTATGGCTGGGTTTTTTCCAGACAGTCCTTGTATATCTATATTTTAACAAGAAATTTTTCTAAAAACCTGAAAAGCCCCCTAGAACAGAAATAATGCACTGAATACTCAGGCACGAGTAACAGAAATGCTAGAAAATTGTCTTTAGAATCAGTCTTGTAATTTTATAGTCAAATTTAAAATTTTAATTAAAAACTTTTAAGTCATATTGACCACTGATGGAGATGGCCAAGTTTTAATTTCTCAAGAGAAGTGAATTACAAATACTAAAGCCTAATTTAGAAATTTGCTAATGTCTCTTCCCTCTAAGCAACAGCCAAAATTCTACTTTAGACAAAAATGTATATATTAAAACACAAAGAAAGCAACACCATTGTTTTAAACCTTTTGTTTAGTTTTCATTTTTAAAAAAGATTTATTATATTGAGAGAAAGAGAGAGAGAGAGAGAGAGAGAGAAGTGGGGAGGGTCCTCCTCCATAGTTGTACATCATTAGTTGTAACATGGTTTCATTCCACACAGATGGATATGGGGCCACACAGGGCGGGAACCCAACTGGGGGCCTCCTGCTTGAGAGGCAATAAGAGAGGCAATAACCTTCACAGAGCAATTCAGTGGTTACCAGTTAAACCGCAATTCAGCATATGGGATGTGCACAGGCCGGGGCTAGGAATCGAACCCAGGACCTTGCGATTGGGAAGGAAGCACTTAACCACTGAGGTATCCTGGCATCCCTACAATTTAATTATTAATGACGACCCAAAATAGAAAATCAAATATTTTTTCTTTCGGTGTTTGATCCTAATTGCTTGTGTTTACATTTTCAAACCATCAAGTAATATACAATTCAGAAATGTCAGTTTTATGAAGGAAAGTGTTTATAGTATCTGGTAAACAGCAAAAAACTGTATTAATAAAGGATCCTATTAACTCAGTATGGAATGAAATGGGTCTATTAGATCAGCAGCAATCTCCTCTGCCCAAAAATTTACCTGCCAATCTACAAGCTTTGATTGACACAAACAATAAAAAAGATCCAGAAGATGATAATAAAAGAGGAAACTGGATACAGAGCATATGGGAACTCTGTACTATCTTCTCAATTTCTCTGTCAATCTAAAAACAGTTCCAAAATTGGTTTTTTTAACGTGCAGGAGGGAATGGGATGGTGAACAGCGTTTCACTGAGGGAGGAATGTTAATGATCAAATACCTGGATGCCAACTAGATCTGTGACATACTGTCTATTTCAAAAGCAATTAATTTTCCCTCAGTAATTATCCAATATCAGTGTGCTAGTAGGAAGAGAGTTTTTAAAACAGTCACATCAAAAAGCCTTCTCATTTCCATACATTCAATAAACACTGAAAGTCTCTCTGAAAAACTCGCTAGTCCATGTCGATACAGAGATAAAGTCCCTGAACCTAAGAAGCTCACACCTACCATGATTATCTAAATAAACAGAAGAATTACAATTCACTATAGATGTCATGATGAAATTACATAAGGTAGCACGAGAAAAGAGGAAGGGAATCAATAATTCTGAACAGAAGTCAAAAGAAAGTGCCTATGACATAGGCTTTTAAAAAGTGTGATCATAATGCAAATGATGCTCTGCTTATGACTCAATTAAAAAAATGTTTTTTTAAAAAAAAGAAAACAATGTCTATAAATACATAACTGAAAGAAAAAGCAATGCAACTGTATATGGTTTAAAACAGGGCTGGGCAAGACATTGATTGTGGTCCACCGGTGGCCTGTCTGGCAAGCAAATTTGGGGCGACTGTCGGAATAAAATAAACAGCTAGTGGACCTCCACACTTGGAGAAGTGGCCCTTGCCCTGAGAAAGTCTGTCCAAGCCTGGTTTAAAAGCATATAATTATACTTTTATTTAAACTAGTTAATCTTAATTATATCTTAAATCTATAATGGGTTTCTTTCCCTAGCTTTTTTCAATATGTAAATATTTTTTAAAAGAGTTGCCCAGAAAATTCAGTTAATCAGCCTGTCCTTTTCCCTGCCCACACTAGTTTATAATACTTATATGTTACTATATTCTCATTGTTTACTTTCAAACAATTTTTAGATATTAGGCTAATCACCTGTATTTGAGCTTACTGTTAAAGCAAGCCCCTAAAATAACAGTAAAGCCAAGACATTTTCTGTGTGAGCCAAAGAAATCACCAAATTACTTACTGCCTGGCTTTAAGTAAAAAATTACCCTTTTAGAATCTGGCCTTTTAATTGTAGAGTTCATTGTCTATATAAAGAATAAAGTGGCAGAGAAATAAGAGAGAGGAAGATACTGCTTTTCAATGTCTCTTAAAAGAGATTCTTTACAAAACAGGTTACTTTATATTATTATAAATTTTCAAAAGACAAGCATTTTTTTTTTTTTTAAAAGATTTATTTTTATTGTTTTTGACAGAGAGAGACAGAGACAGAGAGAAGGGGAAGGTCCAGGACAGTCTCCATAGTTGTACATCATTGGTTTTTCCACATAGTTTCATTCCACAGGTGGGCACGGGGCTGCACAGGGAAGGAAATGGGCCAGGGTCTCACCCTGGTGAGAACTGAACTGGGGGCACTCCCCAGTTCAGCATATGGGTCCACCCGGCCGGGACCGGGATTCGATCCTCAGTCCCCAGGGCTGCAAAGTGAGCACTTAAACCACTGAGCCATCCCGGCTTCCCCAAGACAGGCATTTTTAAGAGTAATTATAACTTTAGAATATTTATACCCACAAACCCCATCTTAGATAATATTAATAAAAAAAAAACTTCAGGGGAAGCCAGGGTGGCTCAGTGGGTTAAGCGCTCACTTTGCAGTGCCGGGGACTGGGGATCAAATCTGGCCCCGGCCCTCGGGGAACCATATGCTGAACTGGGAGCTCCCCCAGTTCAGTTCTCTCTCTGTCTCTCTGTCTCTGTCTCTCTCTCTCTCTCTGTCTGTCGAAAATAAATAAAAAAACAAAAAACAAAAACTTCAAATTCATAAGAACTATCAATTGTAGCAGAGCATCTACATAGTGTCTGGCACAGAGTAGATTTTGAATAAATACATGTTGAGTAAAATAACACATATAATTCAGGTATTCACCATCTTAACCAAAATGATATTTAAAAATCTTTTCTGGGGAAGCCAGGGTGGCTCAGTGGGTTAAGCGCTCACTTTGCAGCGCCGGGGACCGGGGATAGAATCCCGGCCCTGGTCCGTGTGGAAACATATGCTGAACTGGGAGCTCCCCCAATTAAGCTCTCTCTTTGTCTCTGTCTCTGTATCTCTCTCTCCCTAAAAAAAAGAAAAAAAAAAAATCTTTTCTAATTCTGTACTCTTTCTGTCATGTTGATAAGAAACTGAATATGGCCATTATAACATTATTATTTCAAGCCACTAAGCACAAAAGTTCTGTATCTATTATTTTTAGAGTGTCATTTTTTTGAGAAAATTATTTATGAGATACTCTCACTACAACAAGTACCTTAGTAGAAATTTAGTTATTCTTAAGGCATTTTCAGTGATTTAGCAACATCTTTACCAGGGTAATTAAAAAGAAAACACTGAAAATTTAGCATTAGAAAAGTGAGGGCAGGAAGAACAGAGGTTAGATAAAGTGGTCTTTGAATATTTAGTGACAACATATTAGTCATGCCTGACCAGAGAAAGCAAACCATGGTAAAACAAAGGGATATTTAAAACTCTCCTCCCACTCTACTCATTGTTCAACACCGCTCTGAACATATACTTCCCAGTGCTTTAGAATGTTTAAAATACATATTAAAAAAGAAAGAGATCACAGGATTTTCATACTTACTGGTAAATGTTCAAGTAATGAAGTTACACTCTCAGACACATATATTATACTTCCATCTGTCATGATTGCTAAAAAAAAACCATCAAGAGCCTGAAATTAAACATAATGGTCAGTTAAATGAAAAGAAAAAAGTACTTCACAGGAGAGAAATGAAAATCTAACTTACTAAATGACAAATTATTTAATGGGAAAACTTCCTGAGCATAGTCAAAATGCTAGCTTTTCTCCTTTACAACACTGTAGTATATATAGTTGCACATTTTTAAATGTTTCTGGAAAATATGAATCACTCTATGGCCATCTACTGAGCAGTTAGTTTTCATAAGATAGACTTAATGTTCTACCTTTATCATATGCATATTATATGAAGATAACTTTAATTTGAAGATGCTAATATTTCCAAAGCATACACGCCATCAATAATATGTCTTTGGCACACAAAAGAAGACATTATCACCATTTGGATAAATTAAAAGAGAGGTATATGACAGAAGTGTAGGGAGTACATGAGGAAAAAAGTGAAAGGGAAATAAACCTGAAAATATATGATGAGGTCAGATCATGAAAGGGATTAAATACCAAATTAAGGCAAAAGGACTTTGCTGAAGTAGTCTGGAAGCGGTATGTAAAATGGATTTACAGGAAAAAGAGGATTAGGTCAGAAAAAATCACAGTGGGGTTCAGAATAGTCAGAGAAGTTACTGAAACTCTGAATGAAATTAGGAGCACTAAGAATTGAGAATAAAGGACTTAGCAAACACTGAACAATGAGGAGTTAAAGTTTAGAAGGGAAGCCAGCACATGGGGATAAAATACTTAGTAACAAAGTACCGTAATCCTGTACTTTATACATTAAGAAGTTATTTTCATTTGAGAATCTTAAGTGCAGACGTGTGAGCTGAAGAAATGAGACTTCCAAAAGATCTGCATGCCAGACAAATCGTTGGGAGAATTAGAGAATTAGCTACATGTGGGGGTGGGATGAGAAGGAAAAGTACCAGAGACCAGTAACAGAAAAGACAAGAGTACACTCTCAATGAGGAAGTCAACAGAAGGGATAGCGACAAGGTACCGGTAAGCAATGAGGAACAGAGATGGTTGGTTCCATGTAAAGTAAGACTAAGCAGCTTTAGGAATGAGAAATTAAGAAATGAATTTGGTGACTTTCATCAAATATGTCAATGCAAAGGTTTTAGTATGTCAATACGAAGGTTAGTCAGACTACAATGAATTTATACGTGCAGGAGAGTAGATTATCAGAATGAGATTATAAACCACTCTTTCAAAAACTAGAATGGAAGGAGAAATAAAAGTTTTAAGGGGACCAAGTATGAAGAAAAGGTTTTTAAAAAATTAAATGAAGTATATTTGTATGCTGAGAGAAAGGAAGATTCAGTGGAAAAGATGTTGAAGATACAAGTTATAACCAGGGGAGTTCCTCTTCTCCTATCAAAAAATTATCACACTAAATTCCAATTTCTTATTTAAATACAAGGCTCTCTCAAAGGACAGCAGTCTCTGATAAGATCATATATATCTTCTTCAACATTGTATCTGCACCATCTAGCATAAGTGTAACAGACAATAGATAAAAAATACTTGTATGTAATTTATAGACCTGGGAATTAGGATACAAGAAATAAGGTATTTTGAGAAATAAGGTATTTTGAGTAGATGCTTATCTTTTAGAATGACTTAGACAAACGCATTCCTGACTAATGCAGAAGGAGGGGGGGGTAAAATAATAGGAGTGTTATTATTTCATAAATAGGATCAAAATGATGTTATGAACTACGGTAGCTTTTCTCATGTGAAGCTAGACTGTCATCTTTGAAAGCAAATTAATATTTACTATGATGATCTATATTTGCTATTAGGATATTTGCTAGGAATTGCGGTGCAGCTCTCTTTTGTGAAGAGAATGAACTGAAATCAGAAATTTTAATGACTTAATCTTACGTACTCCTAGGCGCAGGTTTGCTCTTTCCTCTTTCAAAGCAGGCAAACATTAAGCAGAGAAAAGCTTCTACTGGCATCTTGCCAAAGTCTTTTTTTTTTTTTTTAAGATTAATTTTTATTGTTTTTGACAGAGAGAAGGGGGAGGGCCCAGAGCATTCTCCATAGTTGCACATCATTAGTTTTCTGCATAGCTTTTATCCCACAGGTGGGCACAAGGCTGTGCAGGGCAAGAACCAGCTGGGTGGGGGGTTGGGAGGATTGGGGCCTTCCACAGGGGAAGTGGGAAGCATTCCCGGGGTGGGAACCAAACCAGAGGCCTCCCACATAGGAGGCTCAACCTGGTGAGAACCAAACTGGGGGCACACCCCAGTTCAGCATATGGGTCTGCACGGGGTGGGGCTGGGATTCAATCTTCAGACCCCAAGACTGCAAGACAAGCACTCAAGCCTCTGAGCCATCCTGGCATTCCCTTGCCAAAATCTTAACACAAGTAAGGAACCAGGGCCTAGACTTCTTTTGAGTGCAGGGATGTAATTTCTCAGGTAGGTAGGTGGATACACCAATAACTAAAGGAGTTTGAGAAGAAGGCCATTGAGAAGGAAGAAGATTGGAGAGACGTGGAAGAGAGAGCAACATAGAGAAGGACATCCTCATCCCAAGACTGAAGACTGTGATACTTATCCTTTTTCCTCACTATACATTGGGGCATGGTTTGCTAGCTAAAACACCTTGTTTTCCTATTTGATATCTAATGGACCCACAATAAAAGGATTGCGCAAACCTTCATTGTTAGTGAGTGTTTAATCTAGGGAAGACAGGAATGAAAGGGGACAGCATCTCCTTGTGGATTTATATCTAAGATGAGGTTGACAGGGCAGCCTCTTCCCTTGTAAATTACTGAAGAGAGCTGCCAGCTGCTAAGAGAAAGAATTATATACTAAGAGACAACTTCACATAAAGATGATTTTGCACAAAGATCTGGTCAGGATAAATTGCCCTGATTTCCTTCACTACTCTACCTCTCCAAGGGAAGCAAGGAATATTCCTCTGGCAACAGAGTCAAAGAAAGGGAGAGATGAGTGGCAATGGAGGAATAGAGATAGCCAACACATATGTTACAAATGGATTTTACCATCTCTATCCCAGTTCTTCCACTAATTAGCTATCTGACTATGGAAAAGTTTAAATTCTCCAGGCCTTATCCATAAAATGAAGAGGCTGATATGAATGATCTAATGTCTTCTACTAGGAGCTCTAACATTGCAAGATATAGCCTACATTGAAAATTCTGCTGAAAATGGTACCTGGACTTCCCAAATGTAATCTGATCAACATGACTAGCCAATAGTAGCAAACTAGGTTGCTTGGACCCCAGTTGCAATATATATGCATATTTATATATATATATATCCTTCAATCTTTACTTACTAGTTGTAAATAGTAAAAATAAAAATATATACTTGACATATTAAAAATAAATAAAAGTAACATTTTTCAGGAATGTAATCCTAAAAGCTGTGATGATAATCACGAGACAACTAATCTATATGTAAAAAAAATTTGAAATATATGTTTTCTCCATTGTATATTATAAATAATGTTATAATCTCAGAATCTTTTATTTTTTAAATACTTATCTACATTATACTACATGTATCCTGGCAATTAATAAAGATCTGCCCATTGTGAAGAAAAAATTGAAGACAATGCTTTTCTGTTTAGCTTATTAGGAAGTAGATAATTTACCTTCATAAGGTTATTAATATGAGTATATATATTATACTAATATATGAATTTGTAAGAAATTTTTCACATCAATAAAGCAGGGTAAGTAGTTAATGGTTAACATAGATATTAGCAAACAATTAGCAAACAATTGAGAATATAGTCATAAAATTAAAATCAGAGTAATTAATTTCCTTTCACTGTTGTAGACATTACTTGTGTGCACCCTTTCATAAACATATTATGTACTTATATCTAAAGAGATGCTTTTGGATGCTTCAGAAAAAACATTTAGCAAGATTAGAATCTATTATTTGATTTATAATTTAAGTGTTCACGAATTGAAAGAGCTAAGTGCTCGTTACTAAACTACAAGTTCTGTGACGTGGTTAGATTTCACTGAAAAGAAATTTTATGAGTGACAGGAGTATACACAGGGGCTGAGGCCATGGATCAGAGGTTAGTCTACCACCAATGAATCCCAGTTGAGCTAACTACTATTGTTATTTATTTTTTTCAATAATCCCTCTATTCCTTGATTTCCTCATTTGAAAGTAAAAAAGGGATACTAATAGTGTCTATGAACACGTAATAAGATTACTGAGGATTTACTGAGTTAATATGTGAAAAATGTTATTTTTCATATTTTAAGTACAGGTTTAAATACATACAACATATTTATATTCCAACACATGTTCATATGGTAACATTTCTGCTGATTATATAAAGACTTAATTAATTTTTCCACAAAGATACATGTATCCCAATGTTCATTGCAGCATTATTCACAGTGGGCAAGACATGGAAACAACTATAATGTCCTTTGATAGATGATTGGACAAAGAGGATGTGGTGCATATACAATGGAATATTACTTAGCCATAAGAAAAAAAATGAAATATTGCCACTTGCAACAACACATGGATCTTGAGACTATCATGTTAAGTGAAATAAGTCACACAGAAAAGGTCAAGAACCATATGACTTCACTCATATGTGGGATATAAAACTGAAAGCAACAAATAAACAAGACAAACAAAGAAACAAAAACTCATAGACACAGACAACAGTTTAGTGGTTACCAGAGGGTAAGGGGATAAGGAGGATGGTAGAGGACAGGGGTGGGGGTGGGGGGTGGGGGGATTCAAATATATGGTGACAGAAGCAGAACTGACTCTGGGTGGTGACCACACAATGCAACACATAGATAATATATTACAGAATTGCACACTTGAAAGTTATATTAATTTTACCAACCAATGTCACCCAAAAAATTTAATTAAAAAAAAAAACTATTGCATCCAAAGTACAAATGAAAAAAATAACTCAATTTGTAAAATACTATTGTTACTTCAGACTTTAGTCAATATACAAAGACACTTGAGACATGGCCATTACATACATGACAAGATAAATGACAAGATAAATGCTTAAAAGTCTAAAAGAATATACCCAAACAGGATAAGAGATGTAAATTATTTAATATCTTCATCCCCACCTCAATTGCTTTACTTTTTCTATGTCTACTTTCTGCTATGTATCTATTTTTCTTGTCCTTAACTGTTACTGTCAAAGTATATGACTTGTTTCCTATCTATTATAAGTTTTCATGGAACTTTGATAGTGAACTCTGTGTACTTTGTGTGACTGGTATGAGTGACTCAAAATTTTTGTAGATTTTATAATTATGGTATGAAGTTTTGCAATTAAAAGCAAATATGCTCCAAATTGTTTTTTAAAACAAATGTCACAAAGAATATTTACTTATTTCCCTTTCAAACGTTTCTACTTGAATTAAGAAGAGTGGACTTTCAATAAACATGCAATTTGTTTCATATTTTGAAAATATTTCATTTATTACCCTTTTATGCTGTTTTTAGGTAATTTTAATTTGTCAAAAAACTCTACTGTCCAACAAGATACATTTTATAATATTTAACATGTGATGAACAATAAATATTATTCAATTGAATGTTGCTACTGTGGTGGTCTCAAGAAGAGAACTTGCTAAACTATTAATAGTTTTCATACTTTTAAGCCTCTCAACAATTCAGATAATACTGAAAATGTAAATATTTGGCATTCATATACCACACAGTACTATTTGCTTATAATACTTACATAATTTAGTTAAAGATATAGTTTATTAATTTATGTTGAATTAAAACTTCTCAACATTAAATACAGTTAAAACTAAAATTAGTCACCCCTATGATTTATTAAGGAAAATAAAACTTTTCAGAAATTAAATCTGGACATACCTCTAACATTAACTGTGTAAACTCTTCATTACTAAGGAATGTAGGTTTCCAGTCCTGTCGAATTTCACTAGCATCTGACTGTGCAGTGATTTCTGTAAACAGATTATTTGACACATTAGTGGCATACTCCAACTATGGGGTGGGCAACTGGGGAACAAGGAAAGTCCTACAAGTTGCCTTCTCTTTTCCCACTCTTATTAAAGATGAGAACCATAGGCAATAACACTTATTGGTGTAGGAAGGTATTAAGGGGTCCAGGCTTTGGTATGATCAAATATGTGAGTTAAAGTGGCAAGTTATCTCCTTGGAATTGGTGTCTTAGAAATACCATCTCTGGTTTTTCTCTGGGGAGCTGAGATAGCCTATGTTAATGCCAGGCCTGAGATTTGCTTCTCGCTTGACACAATGACTAAATAAGAATCAGAACAAGAAGACTAGATTAAGCACTTGGAAGATATATTTTTTCTTCTTCTTTTCTTTGCCAATCAAGTGGCAGAACCTAGAGCACACATAAGGACATGAGCCTGGAGGAAAGGAGCCAAGATGTCATCAAGTCTGCTTTTAACAAAGCGGACTTCAGGCCTGCCTACTGGCAGGCAGAAAAATTCCTTCCAATCTGAGGTGCTCAATTCTTAATTAATCAAGGAAGTTAAGATTTTGGGCAAAAATTTTATAGTAATAATCCCACAGTGATTTTGCTTAGGGTCCTCTTCTATGTTTTCTAAAAATCTGGAGATCCCTGGGTTGGGCACACACTTTAACAAAATTATTAAGTTTATTTTGCAATGTACTACTTACTAATAGATGGTTATGAGAAAGCTATTCATAAGTGATGAAACATGAACTATTTAATTAATTAATTAATTAATTAATTATTGTTTTTGACAGAGAGAGAGAGACAGAGACAGAGAGAAGGGGAAGGGCCCAAAACAGACTCCATAATTGCACATCATCAGTTTTACCACATAGTTTCATTCCACAGGTGGGTGCAGGGCTGCACAGGGCAGGAACCAGGCCAGGGTCTCACCCCGGTGAGAACTGAACTGGGGGCACTCCCCAGTTCAGCACATGGGTCTGCACGGGCCGGGGCCAGGATTTGATCCTTGGTCCCTGGGGCTGCAAAGTGAGCTCTTAACACATTGAACCATCCTGGCTTCCCCGAACCATTTAGATAACAAATAATTTTCCATTTTTAACTGCAGACAAAATAAAAATCATGTCATAGATTTTACTTTACAAAATACACTCTACTTTGAAGTGAAAAGTATGGACTAAGTTGTTTTGATTTTTCTATTAGCAGATATATAAATACAGCATAATAAGTTGTCATCTAAAATTTGCCATAATTAAAAATACCAGTATTATAAATATGAAGAGTAACTAAAAAGTCTAGCTACTAATTCTGTGGAATATAGCTGTCATACTTTTCAAATTCAAATCAATTATATACATTCAGAAAAAAAGATTTAAATCCACAAGAAAATCCCATGTTTAGTTAAGCATAGGCTGACTTTAGAGTAATTATTATATAATTACCTTTGAATTTCAGAGAAATTTTATTTTTATGAGAATTATATCCAATTTTGAAAAACAAAACAAAAACCTTGACCTACTTAATGCCAAAAGAATCCTCTACTGGGGGAAGCCGGGATGGCTCAGTGGGTTAAGAGCTCACTCTGCAGCACTGGGGACTGAGGATCGAATCCCGGCCCCGGCCTGTGTGGACACATATACTGAACTGAGGAGTGCCCCCAGTTTGGTTCTCACCCGGGTGAGACCCCGGCCCAGTTCCTGCCCTGTACAGCCCCGCACCCACCTGTGGAACGAAACTATGTGGAAAAACAAGTGATGTGCAACTATGGAGACTGATCTGGGCCCTCCCCCTTCTCTCTGTCTCCGTGTATCTCTCTTTCTCCCTTTCAAAAAAAAAAAACAAAAACATCCTCTACTGTCAGGGAGAAATGCATGCATATTATTTCATTTCATTCAACAATCATTTATTGAACTCTTACAATGTCTGAGGGGCTGAGTGTGCTCTATAATAAGGGATACTGAGGTAGTGAGAATACAATTTGTAGAGGTAAATGTATTGACAACAGTGGCAATAAAAATGAAGGCAATTAATTTTGACACACTTATAGAAGAATCAAGAGAATTTGGTAACTGATACAAAGTATTAAGGAAGATGGAAAAATCCACATCTTTTCAGGTTTGAGCTCTGAGGGACCAAAAGGGTTATAGTGTAAAAATAGAAAAGTTGAGAGAAAAAGGTGACTAGACAAAAGGACAATAGACTCAGTTTTGAATTCATTGAGTTTGAGGACATGAAAAAGAAAGACTGAGAAGTTATCTGGAAATGTAAAACTGAAGAGTTTGCATCTAAATATACAGACACAATAGTTGAAGCTATGGAATGAGATAACCAAAAGAAGACTGTAGAGAAGACAAGAGCACAAAAGGTAAGACATTGAGAAGTGTCACATTCAGAGGACAGAAAAAGAAAGAGGAAATGTTAGTTTCAATCAGAAAGAGGGGCAAATAAAGAAGTACAGTGTAACACAGGCCAAGGAAAAAGAAAGCCAGTAGAGGGTGGATTAAAATTTCCAGTGCTTCAGACATTCATAAGAGATCAGGTATAAGAAAAAGCTATTGCTTCACTGGTGGCAGAAGAGGGTGGGAGGTAATGACATTAATGAAATGGACAAAAATAATTTCAAAGAGCGGTGAAGCATAAATCAGGCTGGTAATGCATTTCTGTATGAAGTTTTGCAGTTTCACTTGCATCTGAAAAAGGAAATGTCCCTTCACAAGTTTTTCATCCATTATATATTACTAAAATACTTAATATTCTTTAAATTTTCTCTTCGTGACTTATTTTGTCAAAGTGATTTTTTTCAATTAAGATACAATCACTTCATTTTAAACATATTTATTTCCTAGATATACACTGAAACAGTATTTTAAAATGACACATAGGACCCCTCATTTGGCTCTTGCCTTTTTTCTTTCAAATATGCCCATAAGTTTCCAACTCAAACTACGCTCTAGTTACCTTGAACTCTCCCTGTTTCTCTGCGTTTTTTGTTTTAAAGATTTATTCTATTGTTTTTGACAGAGACAGAGACCAGAGAGAGACAGAGATAAGGGGGAGGGCCCAGAGCAGTCAACATAATTGTACACCATCAGTTCTCCACGTAGTCTCATCACACACAAGTGGGTGGAGGCTGTGCAGGACAGGAACTGGGCTGGGGGCCTCCTGCATGGGAGGCACACCCACTTAAGTCAGGGACGGAGCAGGGGACTGAGCCAGGGGGTGAGAACCAAACTAGGGGCCTCCTGCATGGGAAGCACACCTCAGTTCAGCATATGGGTCCACATGGGCCAGAGTCGGGATTCAATCCTCAGTTCCAGGGGCTGCAAAGCAAATGTTTAACCCACTGAGCCATCTTAGCTTACCCTGCTTCTCTGCTTTTGCACATGTTATTTCTTCCTTGTGAAATGCTGTTTCCTTACTTAATCTAAAAGGCTTGGTTGAAAAAAATCAACTATTTTTAAGTCTTCTTTCCTATGTTCTCATAGCAAGTTTAAGGTTTACAACCACTCTACCTCTTATAATTATTTGCATTGTTATTAGCCATTTACATGTTTGTCTTGCTTGGCTTGAGTTTCTTGAGGGTCACGATTGTTGCCCTGCCCATGAGAATTTAGGATATAGTAGGCATTAAATAAATGTTTGTTGAATGAAAGAATGACTATACCAGCATGTCTTTTAATTAAAAAGGAATTGAATTCTTTCTCTTAAAAAAGGTTAAGAAGCATCCAATCTTAACAACCACTGCCAAGATTCTACCACATTATGCTTTAAGAGTATGTTGTAAATATATATAAATATATATCCATTTTACAAAGTTAAAAATTTACCTTTATGTTTTCGTAAAAAATCAATGCTCTTCTGTAGAACGGTAGATTTGTCCATCTTTCTAGCATTACCAGGAAGCATGGATCCCAGCTCTTTAATGAGAACATTAAATTGATCTCTACGTTTCTTTTCAGATTTATTTCTAGACACTCTGAAGAAATAAAAAATTAAATGAGTAGTTTCCAAACAACCTATTTAACTATACTAATGCTTAATTTGGACACAACCATACAGCATGAACTTCTGTCAATGCAGATGGTAATAAATATTTATCTCCTACTTCACTAATAATATACAGTTAATTTGGGCAAGAATTTTTCTCCTCAGTTTATCAATAATGAAACTTTTACACATTAGGCATCTGGCATACATGTTTTTATGAAAATGTCAAAAACACAAACTGCATTAAAATCTCAGGTGTTATTTAATCTAATATTTATCAAGAATTTGTATTTTCCTTCTAAGGTTATTATGAATCATCTCCAAGATATGTTTAGTGAAAGTACATATAATGTGTAAATAAAAATTATTGAACAGGAGAAAATTATCCATCTCTTGTAAGTTTTAAATTATAAATAAAAATCTAAAAATAAGAATCTCCCTACCCTTAGGCTTACCCACATATTCTTCCTCTTTATTCCTATATCCCAGCCTACAACACAGAGCTGTAATCATTTTTTGCATATCTGTATTTCTATTAGACATGGACTCCTTGATAATAAGAGTCCAAATTTTTTCAGCTAAGCACTTAAGCATGACATCTAACATACTATAAGCTTTCAAAATATATGTGATAAAAGAATAATTATTATTCTATATGAAACTGTAATCAGTAAATAGTTACTTAGTTACACTGAGTCCTCAAAATAAGTAAATACAGTACAATCATTTATAGAGCAATTAGCCATTCTATAATACCTCTAATTATATGCTTTGTAAAATTAAATTTTACAATTCAATTTTTGTTTAAGCAAAGTATACTACTTTCCCAAACAGAGGAGAATTTAATTTTTTTGTTTATTTTGTTTTTCTGTAAGGAACAAACATTTATTCTATACTAGTACTGGGAAAAAACACAACTGTACTAATCTTTTATGAAAAATAGGTATTAACTGATTCCCTCATCAAACATTGAGTGCTTGCTATAATGACAGACACTGTGCAAGTAAGGGTAAGGGATGCTGGAGGAAGAGAAGCTCTTTCAAGAAATTCACCAATTCCTGTGGAAACTCAGAGGAGCCAGACAGCATTCTAGTGTCCTGAACTGAGTCATGAAGACTGTGAGAAAAGGATGGTAGTGGGCTATATGCAGGGCATTCCAGGCAGAGGAAACTTGGACAAAGATGAAAACCTATCACAAGCAGTTCAGCACAATGGATGTGGTTAGTGTGTAAGTCCAAGTGTACAGTGCCCAAGTATGCTGGAGTTGGGGAGTAGGTAGGAGTAATAACTACTAGAAAAAAAAATCATAAAGTTTTTATACTACATTAAGGAATTTTAGCTTAATCCTGAATGCCATGGGAAGTCACTGGAAGGTCTTAAGCAAAGAAATGACATGAACAGAATTGCTTGTTAATAAGACCGCTCTGGCATCAGATTGATGAAAGGATAATGCTTGGGAAAAACTAATTCATTTAGCAAATACTTCTGAAGACTTACAGTATGCAAAAAGAGACTGGAGGCCAAATGACCATTTAGGAGGCAAGTGGCCTATAAAACATGGCAGTGGCAGTGATAACAGAGAAGGGTGGGTTTGAGGGTTAAAAGGCAGAACTACCAATTCTTGGTAAGTCAGGTTTGGTTTGTAGTGGAAAAGCAAAGGAGAAATCTAAGAGGATTCTCAAGTTACTGATGATGCTGTTTATCAATGCACAATATAACATGTGATATTGGTTTTGGCAGGTAGATGGCTTGGGTAGAATTTAGTTATGGTGAAATGGCCTGTTTGACACTTTAAAGGACATACATAAGAGGCAGTTAGATATATGGATCTAGTTATAGAACTCTAGAAAAGAGTAAATAAAAAATAAGCACCTGAGAATTAGTATATATATGGAATATCCGAACTCATGAGTAGGGGGTAAAAATAGAAAATATTTGTTGTATACTTATGTACTAAGCACTAGGAAGCATTTATGAAATCTCATTTAATTCCCACGAGGCAGACCTTATTATTTTTCATTTTACAGGTGTGATAACTCAGGCATAAAGAATATTCTCAGGGTCAAAATGAGGCAGTTTGATTCCAGGGGGAGAAAATATATAGGAAACAAATATCATTCCCAACTCTACCACTGGAACAAACCCATAAATATAAACTTTACTTCCATATTACATTCAGGTTGGAAGTATTCAGTTCTTGGGATGATCTCACTGATAACAGGCCACAAATGTTCCATTTTGGGGGTGTGTATAAAACTCCCTTTGTTCTGGGTTCAACACTAAGGTCTTTATTTCACTGTTTTCAGAGTTCTATGTGGTCTTATTTAATTCTGACAGCATCATTATGAGATTCCTTCTCTTTCTCCAAGGTTTCCCACAGCCACAGTATTTTTGGTTCTCTAAAAACATAATCAAACCTTCAGAGTCTTTGCAAAAGAATACTCTTAGCTAACTTTATTCATCTATAAACTTGGTCTTTAAGACTGTGCAAGCCAATTCCTCAGAGCTCTGCCTCTTCATTCAGGCAAGACTGATTATTACCATCTTAAGAGATTTTATCTCTACCCTGAAGTATTTTACATAAACTTTCCTCTACTAGATTGAGGATAGGGGTCATTCTACATCCTTTTAACTTCAAATTCAGGTCTGTTTATTTCTTTGACTAAAGCTGTATAACTTTCATCAAAATCTTCTTAGATATTAATATATTTTAATCATCCATTAAAGTACTTAGCAATTTGTGAGGTTGTTAAGAATATTTTTCTTATCCTAGTACCTTTTATTTTGCTAAATACAGACATCTGGGAACTATTACTAACTACATGTTGATCTTTTGTATGTGTGTATAATGCCACACACACTCCCTCTATATCCCTGTCTATACATCCATGTAGTTCAATGTGGCTGGGGAAAAAAAACCAAAGTATTTACTGCTCACTCTCAAAGACTACAAGTTTGGCTGTAATGCTACCTGAGCCCTCCCTCTTATCCTATAATTAACTGTCATGACCCATATTTAAGGTCAAAGGCCCCACTCTTACCACTATGTTTCTAGATTCCATTTCCTCACCTACTTAATAATACCTCTCCAAGAATTCTTCCCTCCCCCTCTCTGTCATCTACTTCCCTTTCTATTGGAGAATGGAGGCATGTCAGAGTACATAGGAGAAAACCCTGAAAGACATCCCAATGGTCAAAGCTGGAACAGTTCATGCAACAAAGTAAGTAACACTGAAGTATATAGCCTAAAGAGTAAAATAAATATATAAATAAATGGGAAAGAGACAATTGTTTTTGACAGAAGAATTCCAAATATGTGCAGAGATGGACTTTATTTCCCCAACCCTACTTTGAAGGTGGGGCTAAGTTACTCTTAGTAACTTGCTTCCAAAAAATAGATTAAAGGAAAAATAGTAACTACAATAGTAACTATAATGGTGAATCCAAACAAACCCTCCGTTAGCCAAGTGATAAGGGTTAATATTCCCAGTGATGTCATATAGATATTATGGACCCATTAATATGATTTGATGAGGCAGGCATCTTAGAGAATAATTTTATTTACTTCATTAACTGCACATTGATATTCTAAGCTCTTCCACCTAGTTAATAAAAGGGTGTCCCAAAATTCACGCAAGAAGTAATTTTGATAGAAAACACAGGTTTATAATTAAAATTTGTAGGGGAAGTCGGGATGGCTCAGTGGGTTAAGTACTCACTTTGCAGCCCCGGGGACTGAGGATCGAATTCCGGCCTCGGCCCGTGTGGAACCATATGCTGAACTGGGGAGTGCCCCCAGTTCAGTTCTCACCGGGGTGAAGACCCCGGCCCAATTCCTGCCCTGTGCAGCCCCACTCCCACCTGTGGAATGATACTATGTGGAGAAACAAATGATGTGCAACTATGGAGACTGTTTTGGGCCCTCCCCCTTCTCTCTGTCTCTGTATCTCTGTCAAAAACAATAAAAATAAATAAATAAAAATTGTAAATTTTCATTGATCAACAATGAAAATGAGCTTTTCTTTCGTGAAGTCCTCCATTTTTAATAACCCTGAATTGTCAGCTGTCATGCTGTCTGTTTTTTTTCTTTGGCAACACTGTACCGCACAAATGACACAAAATTCAAATCCTGTGTGAATTTTGGGACACCCTTACCTATATCTAAGTTTGTAAGACATATAGCATTTGGAAATCAACAATCTACTATTTATTTACTATTACAAGTACTTACTATTCATCTATTTACAATTTTATATCTTAAGTTGAACTACCTTTTTGCTTTGTCCTTATCATCTTCTTCCACCAACCCATCAAAAATACTACCATCATCTCTAAAAGAAAAAAAAAGTGGATAGAAAAAATAAGAACCAACTCAATAAGCAACAGCAATACAAAAATGACATGTGAATCAAATCAGTTATATACCCTAGAGTTTCTGTAGTTAATAGACTGAATAAATTCAAACTCAATAACACCACATTTCTAATAAGTATTAGAAAATTAAAGTCATTTTTGTTACATTTTTAAGTTTATTACAAGTGTGAACTTTAAAACTATTTACTTTAGCTGTACTATATATACACAACACACTAAACCAGAATTTAACTGAATTAGAAGTGAGATGTCTTGTTTCACACTTTTAGTGACCAGTGAAAACCTATAGAAAGTCAGTCTATTTGCCATTATATAAAATGGTTCATTTGAAACTATTTTTCGTTATAATATCATAGTTTAAAAATATTTTTTTCTGAGACATTCATTTTATAAAACCATAAACCACTCATAAACATCACAGTACATAGCATATTTATATTAATATATTTTCATTCATTACTGATTTATTTAACAAATATTTATTAGCACTCATATGCCAGGCTTTGTTGTGAACACGGTTACAGAGTAGTTGAACAGGCAAATAGGCTGCTGCTCTACTATAGCTTATTTTCTACCAGAAAGAAACAAATCAACACTAAAATATATGAAAATGTTTTTGTGGTTTTTTTTTAATAGGTGATGTTTTAGTTACAGGAGGTCACTTTACTCTGAGTGATTAGGGAAGAACTTGTTGAGGTGAGAACATTTGAGCTGAGACCTAAGTGACAAGAAAGGATTGATTAAGGGAAGAAGTAGGAGAAGAGCATTCTAACAAATGAAATCAAGAGCACTGGTGCCTAACCCCTTAACCTAAGGAACAAAGTTAAATAGTTTCAAGTGATTTACAAGCTTTTTCATGAATTCACTATTCAGTCCTATTCACGCCTTTCTTTGGCCTATAAGGTGCCTGCTGAACCCATTATTGGGATCATCCACAAATTTTGTATCATGGAGGACCACATATGGACTTTTGGGTTTCCATGTATGCACTGAAATTAATGAAAATTTCTTATGTGTATGTATTTTATTGAGGAGAAAGTCCATAACTTTCATCACACTCAGAGAGATAATGAATTCATATTGAGACCCACTGCTTTAAGTCTCAACACAAAGATGCCATCCTTAGACATTACGTTGTTTAGAACAATTGGCAATCATTCAGAAGTATAGTGCTCCAATTATATTCAATCTCTCAGAAGCAGTGAAGAAAACACCCTTTCTTAGAAGACTGCACTCAGATTCCATTTGAAACTACAGCACAGCCCAAACCTATGGCAATGGTGCAAGCAGGTTTCTCTCTAAGGAAACTCCTTGACTTTTCGGTCTTAAGGGCTGTTCATCTCATAGGAAAGGAAGACATGCTGCCCCAAGAAGTCAAAAGTCACTTCTGTGTACAACTCTAGCTAT
>PVKE010007436.1:0-50716 GCA_004027555.1 Craseonycteris thonglongyai | reverse complement strand
ATGTTTCCGGATTCTTTCATTCTGACTTATTTCGCTTAATAAGATGGTCTCTAGGTCCATCCATGTTGCCAGAAATGACTGTATTTCATCATTTCTTATCGCTGAGTAGTATTCCATTGTGTAAATGTACCACATCTTCTTTATCCAGTCATCTATCGAAGGGCATTTTGGTTGTTTCCATGTTCTGGCCACTGTGAACGACAACCCTATTTCTTGACTGTTTTTCATCTGCTCCTTACCTCTGTTGTCTGGACCATTCACTTCTATGTTATCAAGGCTAAGGCATTTCCATTTTATTCTGTCATTGTGATCTAACTTCTGGACTTTAGGTTACACTATTTTGTCCAGAGCAATGGAGCTTTGTTCAGTATTGAAGCATCGTGTATATGAGGATTGCATTTTCTCTCTACAGGTCCAATGTCACAACACCTTTACAATGGAAAGAACAAAGTTCTTAGCATCAAGGTCAAATGAAATTACTTCTTACATTCTATAAATTACTCAAAATCACATCACATTTTTGTTTGCTTGGTATTTAGACTTGTGTTTTTGCAGGGTTTTCGGTTTCTCCTAGAGTTTCCAATTGCCTTTTTCTTCCTTGTTGAGAGCAGAAACATGCCTTCCTCATCTTATCACCAAATTAGTAACATCTTCTGCCTTCTTGCTCATTTTGTCTGCTGTGTGAAATCTATCCCATAATTCTCCTTGAAGATCTTGTAAAGCCCACTGACTCCTTACGTATTTTAATTTTGATCTATTGTTTCTAACCTGATGTACAGCAATCATCATCTAAAACTTTTTTCCACTGCATTTCTGGGAGGAGTTCAACTTTTTTTATATCCCCTATTGTCCTTTTGCTTGGTTTCCCTCCGGTTTTGTTGTATTATAGTATACGCTCAAGTAATTTCCTGTGGAAGGTGTGTGAACGATCATATTTTGATTCTTTGTATGTATGTAACGGTCTGTATTTTGCCCTCACATTTGACTGATAGTTTAAGGGGCTGCTCCATCGTCTTCTAGCATAAAGCTTGCTAGTGGGACACCACACAGGTACCTGTATAAGACCTGCACTTCGTGTCTGGATGCTGTCCTTCTCAGGCTTGTGGAAGTTTCTCAAGAACATGTCTAGGTCTGGTTTTTCATTTATTGTGCATGGCACTTAGTAGGCTCTTTCAATTTGAAAACTAGTATCTGTTTTCATTCTGGGGATTTTTTTCCTACTAAGTTTGGATAATTCTGTTTTGACTATCTGTTTTCTCAGAACTCTAATTATTTGGAGGATGGAATTTATTTGTCTTGATTACACCTTTTTAAATTTTTTACCTCATATTTCCCAATAGGATTTGCTCTGTGTTCTGAATATTTTCCTGATTACACACTTTTATTTGTATAATTATTTTTAATTTTCAAGAGCTCTTTCTCTTACGTATTTCTTTTCTATAGGGATGTAGTTTTCTCCTTTAGAGGCAACTGCTTCTGTAATGTCTCTGTGGATATCAACTGGAGAGTGTGTTTCAGAATTCTGTTCCCTAAATCATCTGTTTTTACTCTAGGGTCAGTTGGAGTGGATTAGAGGGATAGAGAGAGTTGGTAGAGAGGGAGAGGGAGAGGGATGGGAAACCAGCACACCCAGTCAATGTGAGGTTAGTGTTATAATGGAGCTATAAGCAAGGCCAGACCAAGTGCCACCAGAGTTCATTTAAGACATTCAGTGGAGTCCCCCAAAGAATTTACATGACTTTTGAAGGACAAGTAAAAATTGGTTGGCCAAGAAAATGGAGGAAGGACATTCTAGCACAGGGATACCATGTGCGAAGGCATGGAGGGATGAACCAGTGTAGCCCATTGTGGGTGAACAGAGGGCTTAGTGTGGGTGAACAGATCTTCCAGGGCCTGCTTGTGAGGTCACGGTGGTCATTCACCACACTGACCAAGCTGACAGCTAAGCCAGTGTCATAACAGAAAAGGACTCACAAGACATGGACAGTCCGTGAAGGAAGGGTCACATGCCAGATAAGGACATGATCAGGTTTGCATTTTAGACAGACTGTCATGGCAGGTAGATTGACCATAGAGGGATGAAGCACTGGCAATTGGGATGATACTAATGGTCCAAGGAAGACATAAGACAGAGCTGGTGAGGAAGGGAATATGGCACCTATGCAGGGGACAGAACGGGGAGCGTGTTGGGGCTGCTTGGATGTGAGAAGCCAAGGATGATGGCAAGCCTGGCTTTGGTGGTTGTGTGGCTTTAACTCTTCGAGGGAGTTAAGAAGGGGGCATCTCCTCTGCTTCTATCAATACAGAGTTTCCTATACATCTGGCTTTCTCAACCTTTTACTCACTCACCCGCCTCACTGGGAAGTTTGACAGCAAGGTCTGGGGCTTTTGGAGACCTGCTGTCTCTCTCCTTCCTTCCTCGAGAAGCAGGAACACTCCTTCTCACAGGGAGGCCTTCCTGTCTGGAGCGGCAGGACAGCATGGCAACAGTCTTGAAGGCCGGGCTGGATATTAACAAGCCCTTCCATTACTTCTCATACTCATTTCCTCCAGCCTGACTTGAATCAATAAGGAAGGTAATATTTTGGCCCATATCTGCTCTTCCTTGGCTTATTGTTCATTTTGTATAGAAGCTGGATGAGGGTGCCTCAGAAATCCCACTATAGAGACCATACAAGGAAGGGACGTTGTACATATTTAAAAGGTGTGTGCTGCCACATCCCTAATGAGAAGCACAGTCCCCTGCCCCTGTAGGATATGTGGCCTTACTACATTACTACACAGTTAAGGGTGGGAGTGGGAGGCATCCTACCTACATTATACAGAATTCCCTCTGGATCAGACTTGACCTGAGTTTAGGAGAAGGTAAACTAAGGAACATGCACTTCCTGACTGCAAGGTTGGCTGTGGTCAGGGAGGGCTTCTGTGGAACCACCTTTATTTGCTGCTCAGAAGAGTCAGGGGCAAGTAGGTCTTGCCTGTGGTTCCCAATTTCTGAGGCTGGTCATTGGGAATGTCAGATTCCAGAGTAGGACCTTTGTCTTCTTCATCCCTGTTGTCCACTCTGGACTTAGAACAGGGCTGGCACTTAGCTGAACACTTGGTGGATGAGTGGGTGGATGGATAGATAGAAGAGTAGATGAATTGAAGACTGGATGGATGAGTAGATGAATGAATGCATGGACGGATGGATGGAGGAATAGATGGATGGATGGATAAATACAATGATGAAGGGAAGGTTTCTTTGGTGGAGAAAAATATCAGTCCAGATCACAGCTTTATGGACATCAGATGTGGGTCATTTGGTGGCAATTTGAATGTATTAAGAGCACTAGAATCCTTATCTGAATCTTTAAAAAAGAAAAAAGCAAACGTTTTCCCATTTCTTATGTGTATATCCAAACCTTTGTTTTATAACTTTGAACTTGTTCACACTAGGGTATTTTCAGTCCAGGCAGGTGTGTATTTGGGCAGAGACTTCTGTTTTATTTCCTGCAGAGCTCATTTGCTCCCTGGCTCACACTTGCAGATTGCTCATGGGTGAGCCTCATGGGTCTGACGACATTGTCGGTGTGACTCGAGTGCTATTCTGGGCAGATGACTCTGGATTTAGGGTAGTCTCTCTTTCTCTAAAAACAGCTATGTAATAGGATTAAAGCTTCAGAGAGCAGCCCTGGCTTCAAACTGCAGAGAGGCTGGGTTAAGGGGGATTTTTTCTGGATGAGAGAAACTGATGTCATACTCTAGCAACACAGACCTGATCACAGTTCCTTGAACAGAGCTCGCCACCTTTGGGCTCTGTACAGGCAATTCCTGTACCCACATTCTCCGATTTCTCTTTCTTATTCGCTGGATCAATCATTTCCCCAGGAAGCCTTCCTCCTGCACCCAGTTGTCCCAGCTCCTCGTTGTCCTCGGCCCTAGGTGTGAAGTGTGGCTGCTTCTCCTTAGCTTTTTAGACTGTCAGCTACCAGAGGGCAGGGATGTCACACAGCTCCAGGTACATGGGAGGCCCTCAGGAGATTCCTACGAACTAGTTGGCCCTGTGGATGCCCCAGACCATCACAGGCACCTTCACTGGGACAAGGTCCAAGAGGATGGGAAGGGGGCAAGCCCCTGCTGACCACCCACAGGGTGCCAGGCGCGTGATGCTCAGTGTGCATTTTCTCATCCGGGGCTCCACGGTGTCTCCCGCTCTACAGACAAGAAGACAGAGGCTCGTGAGTTGAGGTGGCTTGTCAAGGACAGATGAGGGGCGTGGGGCAGGGCCGTGTCTTGCCCCAGAGAACCCCCAAGAACTCATTGTTTTGAGGCTGCAAAAGGAGTGCTAGACCTGGGACTTCTAAGTGCCACAGCTTAGATTTCTAGAAACTGCCATACTTCTTACTTGGGTAACCTCTGACCTTTGAGTCGACCTGACCCATGTGATACTGTGGGGATTAAATTGTCTGTCCCCAGGTTGTACGCGTGGCCCTAGACTAGAACTTGACTTCTGTTACCAGGAATGTGACAGGTCAGGTCTTCAGGGTGATGGTGTTAGCACCAGAGTGACCCTGGTGGGTCGTGTCTTCTTTATTAACTTTCACCTGGTGAGATTCTGTCTCAGTGAGTAGACTTTTAAAACATATTTGCATATCTCATTTCTTTGTCTAATTAGCACTGTGAGAATGATGTCCCAGTTTCCATGCTTGAATAAATAACTGTCCTGGGGTAAGGCGCTAACGGGCTGGTTCACCTCAGCGCTTTCCCTTTCTCACATTTGGCATCTCATCCCAGCTTTGTTTCAATCCACACTCCAGACTTTTTATTTAAAAGAACCGATTTTGTCAGCCAAGTGATACATTCTACTGCTGTGAAATATCTCTTAAACGTAGAGGCTCCTCTGTCAGTGTTGCAGCCTGCCTATGAGCAGCAAATCACTAGAGATGCTTAATACACAGAGTACTCTCTGCCTATTCTTCATTTTCAAAGTCTGTAGAAGGAGCAGTTTACATATGGCCTTTCCTCTGTCATAACCCCATCTTTACATATGACCTTATAGATTCTCTGTGTATGCACTGCCAATGTACTAAAGGCATGACAGTTTTGTAAGTTTTGGAGGATGATTCATAGATAGAAATTCCTATCCTTATGGGTTTTCAGTCCTGAGAAAGCATGGCTGTCATGCTGGGCAGGCACAAAGAGGACACAGTGCATGAGGAGAAGTGGAATTTTCAGAGCTCTAGAGTGGATAGTCCTCCTCAGTGCCTGGAGCGTTGTTGATTTTGGTTTTTGTTTTTAAGTAGAGACCCAGACAAATGGAACCAATCTGGAGATGCTCTCTAGAATAGTATTTTTCACATGATGCTGTGCTAGAACCTGCAGGAGCATTTGCAAAAGAGCAGATTTTGGGGTGGAGAGGATGACAGCAGTCTTCTGGTAGACTGGGAACATTAGAGGCAGATGGGAAGATGAACCAGGTCACGGAGGGCCTTTCTTGCCTTGCTAAAGATCTGCATTTTATTCTGTTGATAGTGCAATGCTACTGGTGGCTTCTAAAGAAGGAAGCAAGGAGATCTAGCTTGTGGTTCAGGGAACACCTTAGTTTGGAATGGAGAACACAGAGAAGGAATAGGTTTAGGGAGGAGGGTGTGAGTTGAGGAAGCATTAGGCAGCAGTGTGGAGGCTCTGGGAGGCATTGGGTGAAGTTGGGGGAGCAGGTGACTGCTCAGGAATGGGGAGCTTTGAGGGAATCTGGGAAAAACCTACATTGAAAGGATAAGCTGAAAGGCACAGTGGAGAATGAAAGAAGTGGGTCAGAGAAGCAGGAAGAAAACCAGAAGATCATAGCTTTGTCAAAGGCAAGAGGAGAGAATTTGAAAGAGTGTGTGGTCAGTAATCCCACAATGATCACTACCGTTTGTTGAATGACACTCCAGACATGATGCTGAACGCTCTCCATACTCCTTTTCTTTAGTCTTACAGGAGTTACATAGGAAGGTGCTGATATTGATAGATAAGGGCCAGAGTATTGGCCTTCTCGGGTGACAGTATGGGGTTTTGGTATAAGCAGGCTGGGTTTGAGCTCCACCTCTGCCCTAATGAGCTGAATGAACTTGTACAAGTCACCTGGTTCTTCTTTAAACGAGATATAATGGCCCCGTTTCCAGAAGATATTGATGGGATGCTGAGTGTGCAAAGCTCTTCACATGGTGGCCAATGTGCAGGAGCCCCCATAGACTTCAACGTGCTCTTGGCTATTTCCTAGCATCATCCATCTGGTTAGTGGTGGAGCTGAGATTTGAACTCAGATTTGAACACATAGCCTGTGCTCATGCCTTCAACAAGATATGAGAACAGAGTTTGAATGCTTGTGGGGTTGAGGAGTGGTAGTTTAGAGGTAGGAGGGACCTGGGCATGTCTGAGCCCAGAGGGGAAAAAGGAAGTAGAAAGGGAGAGATTAATGCTGTCATGGAGTGAGAGGTGACTGGTGGGAAGGTCACAGGGAAACATGACTTGATGTTCAAACACAGGTGAAGGATGGCCCTGAAATCAAAGCAGATGCTTCTTCCTCTGAGCCAGGAGGGACAGGAAATATGAAGGGAACAGGAGACACAGAGCAAGAAAGTCAGTGTTTTAATTCTCAGACTCCTGTTCTGTCAGGAATGAAAGGGAGGTCCAGGCATGAGAAGTGGGAGCTGGAGTTTGCATGGGAACTTTGGAAGAGAGGCTGGGTCTCTACAGCCATCGAAGGTGACAGGGTGGGGAGGGGAGAGGGGAGTAAGGAGAGGTCTCGAAGAGACCACTGAAGACCTGGTCTTGAGTGGAGTGCTGGACTCTAACCCATATCCCTGGCAGTGCCAGGCAACATTCTAATGTAATTTGTACCTGGGGCCTTGGTAGGAAACAGGCCCAGATTTGGAAATTCACTGATTGGGTTGCAGAAGGACAAAGTGTAGCAGTGAGAGGATGGCTGCTGGGAAGGCATGAGTTAAGAGAGCCCAGGAGATAAGAGTGGGAGGAAGGGACACTGTGCTCAGAAGGACAGTGTCCCTTCTTCCACTCTGGTTAAATACCCAGAGTGTGATTAGAGACTTCTAGTGAATAACATGCGTGACCCACTTACAGATCTCATTTCCCAACCAATAGAAGGCACCCGTATGGAAAACTTTATGGTAAGAGTGGCTGCGTACCTCATACCTTATCTATAAATGTCAATATTAGCTGGATTTTCCCCAAACTGTGCCCTCAAGTACAATCTATTAAAGTGGGACTCTCAGTACCCTGGTCTTATGGTCCAGTACCCCAGCTCTAGGATCAGGCAATTCGCCAAGGAGAACTGGTTCCTTTTATTGAAGAATGGCTGTAGAAACCAAGATTTGTGTGTTAGGTGCTTTTGTTGCTACTGGAGGGTTGTTACTTCTAGATCCTCTCAGTGGATAGAGCAAGGGAATATGTGTTCGTAATACCAACCTGTGTATCTACAGATATCTATAAATATGTATGCATTTTCATCTATATTAAGCTAAACATGAGTTTATAGTGATCTCTCAACTTTAATCCATTATTGTTGTAGATCGCTCTAGACTTCTCCCCTTGCTTGTCTGTAACCTCCTGCTCCCACAGTGAGAAACCTGTCAAACCACCTGCTGTCTATTTACTTAACTGGCCAATTCCAGTATCATGCATATATAGTGGTTTCAGAATTGTTAATGCATACCCCCACAGGAAACAGCTTTATCATCTGGAGTCCAGACAGTGCTTGTGTTCGGTTCATTATGCCTTTCTCTCATACTGTGCTCAGCTCCGAAGTGCCTTAGTTCAGAACATACATTTATCCCCCAACCCCTCATGGGGTTGTTTTATACATTTGTGAAACAGATAATTTTGTTACAGTCTGCATTCCATTCCTGGATTCCCTTGTCAACTTTTAAATAATTTTTTAAAAAGATTGCATACATTAAATTTCACTCTTTGTGCTGTAAAGTTATATGAATTTTGAAAAATACATAGTTTTGTGTATCTGCCATTATAGCATCACATAGAATAGTTTCACCATCCCCAAATAATACCCCGTGCTTCACCTATCAATCTTCTCTCCCCAAACCTGCGACAATCACTAATCTGTTTACTAGCTCTGAGTTTTGCCTTTTCCAGAATGTCATTTAATAGAATCATAGAGTATGTAGCCTTTTCAGATTGCTTCTTTTACTTAGCAATCTGCATTTAAGCTTCCTCTATGTTTTTGCATGGTTTAATAGCTCATCCCTTTTTAGTGCTGAATAGTGTTCTAGTATATAAATGTACTGCCATTTGTTTATCTTTTTTTTTTTTAAGATTTATTTTATTGATTTTTGACAGAGAGAAACAGAGACAGAGAGAGACAGAGAGAAGGGGGAGGGCCCAAAGCAGTCTCCATAATTGACATTAGTTTTCCATATAGTTTCACTCCACAGGTGGGTGTGGGGCTGCGCAGGGCAGGAACCGGGCCAGGAGCCTCCCGCATAGATCCCGGCAAGAACTGAACTGGGGGCACACCCCAGCCCAGCATATGGGTCCGCATGGGCCGGGGCCGGGATTCGATCCCTGATCTCTGGGGCTGCAAAGCGAGCACTTAATTCGCTGAGCCATTCCAGCTTTCCCTTTTTATTGGTTTTTGACAGAGAGAGAGACAGACAGAGACAGAGAGAAAGGGGAGGGCCCAGAGCAGTCTCCGTAGTTGACAACATTTTCCATATAGTTTCACTCCACAGTTGGGCGCGGGGCTGTGTAGGACAGGGACTGGGCTGGGAGCCTCCCACATAGGCCCCGGCAAGAACTGAACTGAGGGCACACCCCAGTTCAGCATATGGGTCCGCCTGGGCCGGAGCTGGGATTCAATCCCTGATCTCCGGGGCTGCAAAGCGAGCGCTTAACCCGCTGAGCCATCCCAGCTTCCCCTTATTTGTTTATCCATTCACCCATTGAAGGACATCTTGGTTGCTTCCAGATTTTGGTGATTATGAGTAAGTTTGTAATAAACATTTGCATGCAGGTTTTGTGTGGACATAAGTTTTCAAATCATTTGTGTAAATACTTAGGAGTACTATTGCTGGATTATATGATAAAACTATGTTTATCTTTGTAAGAAACTGCCAGACTGTCTTCCAAAGTGACTCTATCAATTTGTATTCTCACCAGCAATGAATGAGAGAGTTCCTGTTACTCTGGATCCTTGCCAGAGATTGGCAGTATTCTGGATTTTAGCCGTTCTAATAAGTGTGTAGTGGTATCTATTGTTGTTTTAATTTGCATTTCCTGGTGACATGTGGGGTTGAGCATCTTTTCATGTGCTGATTTGCTGTGTGTATGTTTGGCAAAGCATTTCTTCAGATCTTTTGACCATTTTTTAATGGACTTGTTTGTTTTCTTATTGAGTTTTAAGGTTCTTTGGATATTCTGGAAATCATTCCTTTATCAGGTATGTGTTTTGCAAAGATTTCACCCCCCCCCCCCACACACACAATTTGTGGCTTTTCATTCTCTTAACAAAGTGTTTTTGACAGAGCAGAAGTTTTTAATTTTAATAAAGTTTAATTTATTTAGTTTTTCATCCATGAATTGTGCTTTTGGTGGCATATCTAAAACTCATTACAAACCCCAGGTCATGTAGATTTTTCTCTTATGTCTTCTTCTAGTAATTTTATGGCTTTGTAGTTTGTTTTAGGTTTGTGAGTCATTTTAAATTAATTTTGTTTCTGGTACAAGGTTTGTGTCTGGTTCCTTTTTTTCCTTTTCCTGCTACATATGGATGTCCTACTGTTCCAGCATCATATGCCAAAAAGACGATCCTGTTTCAGATTAATTGCTTTTGAAGCTTTGTCAAAACGCAGTTAACTATATTTCTGAGAGGCTATTTCTAGGCTCTGTGTTCAGTTCCTTTGACCTATATGTCAATTTTCTTTTTCTCTAATATTAAACTTACTTGATTAATGTAGTCTTGAAATTGTGGGTATGACTCCAACTTTGTTCTTCCTTTTTGTTTTGGATATTCTAGGTTGTTTTTTTTCACATAAATTTTAGAATCAGTTTGTCAATATCTGTGAACTTACTTGGTTGGGATTGTATTGGAATCTCAAGAATTAATAATATCAAATCAAGTCTTCCAATACATGAACACAGACTATTCTCCACTTATTTATGTCTTCTTTGATGTGCATTTAAAAATATTTTTTCTCTATCTTTTGGATGGTGTCTTACTGACTCTTCCTTTTGGCATCTTCATTCTGAGATTAAGCCTGCTAAGTAAACTTTTATTTATTTTTATTTATTCAATTTCATTTGGATTTATTTTATTGTTTTAGACAGAGAGAGACATAGACAGAGAGAGACAGAGAGAAGGGGGAGGGCCCAGAGAAGTCTCCATAGTTGTATGTCATCAGTTTTCAACAGTTTTGTTCCACACAGGTAGGTAAGGGCCTCGCAGGGCTGGAACTGGGCTGGGGGCCTCCCCCATGGGAGGCACACCCCCTTGAGCCAGGGGCCAAACCAAGGGGCAAGAACTGAAGCAGGGGCCTCCCGCATGGGAAGCACACCCTAGTTCAACATATGGGTCCATATAGGCTGAGGCCAGGACTCGATCCTCAGTCCCCAGGGCTGCAAAGTGAGCACTCAACTTGCTGAGCCATCCTGGCTTCCCTGAACTTTTATTTTTAGATACTGTATTTTTTGATGCTAAAGCTTTCATTTGTTTCTTGTTTTTACATTTGATTTCTCTTCTGGGATCTCCTAGCTTTTCATTAATTAGAGCATACTTTCTTTGATCCCACTGGGTATGGTTGTAATGTGGGCTTGAATGTCCTACTGATAATTCTGACATCTGGATCTTTTCTTGTGGGAATGGGCTACATTTTCCTGGTCCTTTATAAATTGATTGACTTTGGATTATATCCTGGTCCTTGTGAATGCTATGTTTTGAGGACTCTGAGTTATGTTATATTCTTCTGAATAACATTGATGGCTTATTTTAGCAGGCAATTAACTTGGTTAGACTCAAGGCCTAACCTTGAGCTCTGCCTTGTCTTCTGTAGGTTCAAGTCTTAGTTCAATTCTTTAAACCTTTGCTGTACTGCTTTGTCCCATGCATGCTGGTTACTGGTCACCTGAGAGTTACTCAGAGCCCACATGCAGAATTAGGGGTCCCCTTTTTTATGCCCTTGCCTTTCTGGGTCTCCTCCTCAGTGACCATAGTTGCCTTTGCTTCTTTTTCTAGTTTCTCCAGTCAGAAAGGCAACAGGTTTTCTCTCAGAGTTTTCGCCACCCATACTTTCAGGGCAAAGTCCAGGAAAAAGCCAACAAAATTTTTAGGAAATTCATTCAGTGCCAGTTGCTATGTCAAATACTTTGACACTCCTCAACAATCTGACTGCTTGTTTTTACTCTTCAGAGTTCTCAGCAGTTTTTCATTGTTGCCGTGTTTTGCCCAGAGTTTAGAGCTATTACCTGGGGGAGGGGCGGTCTTAAGAGGGCTCTCACTGCCGTATGGGCAGTGAATTTCTGCCTGCTTTTTTCTGCTAACTTGATTTCTTGGAGATCTATCTAAGTTAGTATCCAGAAAACTTCCTCAGTCTTTTTAATGGTGGATAGTAGTTTATTAACCAGACCCCTCCTGGTGAACACTTAACTTCATTTCCAAAGTTTTGCTTTTAGGGAGAGTACTGCATCAAATGTCCTTGTCCCCTTAAACATTGCTCCAAGGTCTTGGTGGAGAAATGTCTTGGGCCCTCAGCCAAGATTTTTGTTGGAATCCTGAAAAACATTCATTTCCTTGGGAGTGGCATGATTTCTGCTTCCTTCTGTGGTTGACTGAAGGCCTGGTCCACAGTTTGGGGCATATGCAGTGACAGGACGGTGTTGAGGAGAGGAGGGACAATGGAGAGGGACAAGGACTTCAGAACTCTTAGAGACTGTCTTGGAACCCGCAACTGAGCAGAGTTAGGGACGTCTGATGCAAAAGGACAGTGACAGCCTCAACAGTCCTCCCCAAACTGGGTATTTGTCTAATGGCCCATTTCTAGTTTGGTTATTTATCAACAAAGAATGAAGGTTATCTGTGAATAAAAATAGAGCACATGAACCTAACAAAACAAGTAGAAAAATTGAGTGGAACTTACCCAGAGAAATGACAATTTAGGTTCATGCAAATGCCTACACACAAATGTCCACAGCAGATTTAGCACCAATAGCCCCAAATGCCTTCAACAGATTGATAGATGGTGGTACGCCTAGGCCGTGGAATAGCATTCAACAGTCAGAAGAAATGAACTATTGGTATACCACCTGGCCGCGTCTTCAGAGAACTAGGCTGAATGAAAGGGTCGAATCCCCAAAGGCCCCATACTGTGTGATCCTTTTATATAACATTCTTGCAATGGGTAAATTACAGGAATGGAGCACAGATTGGGAATTGCCATGGACTACCAGCTGTCCTCAAACTACGGCCCGCGGGCCACATGCGGCCCGCTGAAAACCTTTTATCCGGCCCCCCGGGTGTTTTTGCCGCCACTGCCTGTCCTGCCTAGCAGCCGACTCGTCCCGAGCCCGCAGTCCGGCCCTCCAATGGTCTGAGGGACAGTGAACTGGCCCCCTGTTTAAAAAGTTTGAGGACCTCTGGTAGGTGGGCATGGGAGGGAAGTAAGTGCATTTATAAAAGAGCAACACGGGACAATGTTCTGTAGCATAACTGTTGCTATACAATGTCAATGTCATGATGCTCTGAGATTCTACTACAGTCTTGTGAGAATTTCCAGAGGAGGAAACTGGGTGAGGATGCCCGAGACTTCTCTGCATGATTTTTCTACATGATCCCACACCTGCATGTCATTGTATAATTAGCTTATAACATGCACTTTAATTTAAAAATATTTCTTTTTCAATAATGGATCTACTGCACTTTTTTTTTTTTTAACAGCTGCTGTCATATGTCATGGAATACTTCATTGTAGCTCATGGGTCCATGTCCCATATGCCTGGGTGAAAGAAATTTTTGTTTGTCTGTTTATTTGTTTTGTGTATAAATTATTTTTTTTAGGTAAAAATTAGAGGGTAAAGTAGATTAAAAACTAGAAGGAAAAAAAGTGTTCTTCTTTCTTTGAAATAAGTTCTTTAAACTGATTTTTTGTGTTATACATTAAAAAGGGATTTCCTTTCCTGGGAGTTTTACTCTTGACTCTGGTGGGGGTCTGGGGGGTCAGCGCGGGTCAGCAAGCTGTGGTGGCATCTCTAAGCTCTGTGACAGGCTATGAAAGGCTTTTCACTTTCTGCTATTGAACATCCCCAAATCCACCTTAGAAATGCTCTAAAATGCTTTTGTTATTGACTGCATTTGGAGGCGTCACCTATTTTTTTCCCTTCAGTCCCTTGCGCCTTTCCTTTCTTCTCTTCAGCCTCTTCCTCCTCCCCTGGCCGACTCTGACTTAATCAAGTTGTCACAAAAGGAGAATTTGCCACTGGAAGTCTCAGAGCATGCTGGGTTGGGCATTTTGTGCTGGAGGTGCACCCATGCCCATGTTATGCCGGTTCCCCTTAGATGGAAGGTTGGCTTTCTAGGAAAAGGGTGTGGTTTATTCATGTGGTGGAATTCCCACCCATTCAGATCAACAGAAGCATGGAAAACCAAAATGCACAATTACTTTATTTGAAACCTAAGACCTAATAAAATTCATTCACGGACAAGCTATGTGATCCAGCGTTTCCTGAAGCCAGCTGTTGGGCAGCTCCATGTGTGCAGTTCTGGGTGCTGGGCACACAAAGCTGAGGAACAAGGCCTCGCTGCATGCTCACCATGCCACCACTCAGGGGGGCACACCTCGGCCACTAATCACAGCAACAAAGATGACAGCGGCATCAATGATAGCAGCATCCTGAGGTCCTTGCTGTTGTGGAAACTGCAAATTTCCTCCGGTCTCCTGGGGGGTGCACACACTGTCCTCTGTCTGCAGAGGGGGCACCAAGGTTGAGAGCAGGGGGTCCCTCCACCTGGCAGTGCCTGGGGCTCTGGTCCCTGGAAAACGCCTCACAGAAGGGGCCCAAGAGGATGTTACTGTGGGGGCAACAACTCAAGACTCACAAATGTTCTTAATTTGGACGATTTGGGGACATAGCAGTCCTTGTGAAACCACCCCCATGCTTTGCCAGCAGCGCTGTAACTTTTAGTCCACATAGATGGAGCCTGGCTCAGGTTCTTGGGGACAGCAGGAGGGGCCGCAGCATCACTGATCTGACTTCTTTGGCCATTTGGGGCTTAGAGACTTAAAAACAACCTGTTTACTTAGGTCGGCCGAACAACCACTGCCTGTGGTTCGATGTGAGTTCACTGTTAATTTCCATTGATTTGGCCACTTGTCTTTTACATCAAGTCTTTGAAGGTTTCTGATCTGAATGACCAGATTTCTGACAAATTGGGAGTCTTCACAGTATACATAGCCCCTTCTTTTCCTAAACATAGTGTGGGTTTTTCTTTCATTCCTTTGATGCTCTTCCTCCTGCCTTTCCTGCTGTCTTCTCCCTCTTTCTACAGGAACGACAGAGAGGAGGGTGGAGGGGGCGCTGTGGCCCGTGAGGCTGGCCCCAGGCTGGCCTTGCTGGTCGACTGCACGCAGTGTACTTCACAACACAGGGTGCGGACAGATCTCCCTGCTGAGTGAGATCACCTGGGTGCCCCAGGAGGCCCCATCTCCCACAGCATCAGCCCGAGCCTGCCAGGGGCTGAGCTCACAGTGGTTATGATCCCTGACGTTGAGTGTAGGACACTGAAATGACATTATGAAAATGGGTTTACTGTGAGGTGTACCATCATTGCCACCATCATTATCATTAGCACTAAATAAGACTTGATGTGTGCGAAGCGTGTTGCTAAGTTGTTTCCGTACATGGTGTCATTCACGGCATCCCACACTGGACCCCTGGATGAGTGGTTGAAACACCCCTTGACTCAGAAGGTCTGGACCAATTTCCTGGACTCACTGATACTGCTGGTTCTCATCTCTGAGCTCTAAGTTAATCTGTCTGAAACAACTCATTAACTAGGTATCATTATCCCCAGTTTGCAATGAGGAGACAGCAAGAAAAGTCGGGGACTTGAGCACAAAGCTCACTGCTACTGACCATGGCGTCTCTTAGCTCAGCCAGACTACTTTGTCAGAGGAAGGAGCAAATGCCTAGGAAAGCCCTAGAAGATGCCTGGGGCAGAGGGCTAGTGGGCTGTGGCACTTGAGAGTAAGGCAGGAAGGTCAGGAAGACCTGGGGCGATACTGGGGGAGGACCAGCCCTGGGGAGTGCTGGTGGGGGGGAGGGGGGAGCCCTGGTGTTACCAGGAGAGAGCGCTGCTAGGAGGGCGGGGCGGGTCACTTTCTGCAGTCCCCACCCTTGGTGCCAGCACACCTGGCTCTGTTTATGTGGGATTCTGTCCATGCCATACCCCTTTCTCCCCTTCGTATTTCCCATATTGACCATAAAACGGAAAGGAATAGTAAAACAAAAAACGGAAATTGCAGAAAGAAAATAAACAAGCTTTTCTTTTTGAGTTTATTTTGTTAGGTTATAAATCTGGAACCTTGACATTAAAAAAAAAGAAAAATTAAAGAAAAAGGTCCACATAAGCATAGGAAAGGGAGTGAAGACTTGGGCATAACATGAAGGCTTTCTTCCACATTTGTCGCGCACTTATTAATTCTGACCCGAGGCTCTGAAAACCGGCTGAGAGGTTGGCAGCATGGGAGGGTGAGGCTGTAGACTGGTGGCCCCGCTTGCACAGATGTGTTTTGTTTGGCTCACTTAGCATTTGAAAAATATTCAAATCTGTTTAAAATGTGCAAGTTTTCATTAAAAAAAGAAAAAAGCCACAAACCTTGGTTTTCAGCTTTTCTTGAGGGGCTGGCAGTTTTAGTGTTGGGGCGGTGGCTGGCAGGGGGCTGACCCTGTGAGAGATGTCCCTGCCAGCATGCCGACCACAGTCTAGAAAGTTCCGGACTCGCACTCAGAGCAGCCTGGCCAGCTGGGTGACTGTGGGGCTGGCACGTCCTGGACTCCTGGCTGCCTGAGCGTGTGAGAGCAGCTCATAAACACGAAGCACAGCAGACCTGTAAGAACTGCATTTGCAGTAACGGCGCGCTTTGTCAAGTGGGCACGAGGGAGAGACACTTGCTGACAGTCAGTGGACGCGTAAGGGAAGTTTCCTGCGGTCTTCTAAGACAGTGTCAACCATTTCTTTCCTGTAAAAACTTTTAAAATGTGTTTTCTAAAATGATTATGATGATTTTATGAGATCCGTGCAGTCTACGTGGTGCTTTATAGGGTGCATCCGGCCACAGCTGGTGCACTTCTGGGTGTTTTATGGCAAATGATTCTCAGATTACCCTCTAATGTAGGAAGGCCTGCCTGCTGTCTGAGCTTCTTGGGTCATATAGAAAACCCTCGGACTTGATACAAAACAGCTGCTTCGGTCAGCTGTTCCAAAAAAGAAGCATTTTTAGGAGTAAGGAGGTTTTTGTAGCTGGTGGAGATTTTAAAAAATGTTAAATTACTCTTTCCTTGCCATTAAAGTGTGATTTAATTTTGTTAATAACAAATTGTGTAAATCTAAAAAGAAGTGCTTCAAATGGGAGTCTAAGTGCTTTCTGGCAATACTTACAGTATGTCCTGGGGGGTGTCCTGGGGTGGGGGTGGCCCCTCAGAACTCCTTCTGACCTCTGTGTCCCTGGGCCTCAGCCCAGCTGGGCCGGGGTCAGGGGGCCAACCCTTCGGCCCCTCTCTCACTCTCCTCTGGGTCCCTGCTGAGACCAGCAACAAAAGGGTCAATTGTCTGAGGCCTCCTTTGTCTCAGGGCCTCTATGGGCCTCTCTGAATACCAGAGTATCTGTGCATGTGGAGTATGAATGTGTATATGTAATATATGTGCACATGGTCTGGTGCACACACATATGTGCATTAGAATATTGTGTATGCATGTGCATGGATGTGTGCACACAGAGACACATGTATATTATGTGTACAGATGTATATGAATGCATGTGGACGTGTGCTTGCATATGTGTGAGTGTGAGTGTGCACGCACACATGGGTATGTACGTATTTATGTGTCCATGCATATGTGTGAGTATGGTGTGCATGTACACACAGGTGTGTACATGGGTATGTATGCATGCATACATGTGCACAAGAGTGTGCACACATAAGCGTGTACATGTTTATGTATGAATGCATCATGTGAGCGGGGTATGCGTGGGTGTGCACATGTGTATGTGTATATGTATATACTCATATGTGTAGGTGTGTGTTCATAACAGCTGTGCACATATCTATGTACAAATTCATACATATGAGTGTGGGTATACATGAACACAGGAGTGTGCACATATGTAAAATACATGCATATCTGTGAGTATAGATGTGTGTGTGTGTGCTTGTGTGCTTGCATATGAGTGTGCACCTGTCTGTGTGCCTTGGGTGAGTGGGGTGTAGATGTGGGCACACATGCATGTGTGTTCATGTGTTTGTGCACACACAAGCAGTGATGGGGTTGCTTAAAGCAGTTCTGCGTTGCTGATGCTACTTAGTGTGTCCTGACTGCTGATGGAGGTTCCTCAGGCTGAGGGAGAAGTGCCTTTGGCCCATCTCTCAGCAGATGACACAGTTGCCTTTATCTGGCATTTGCTGTGCTACAGAAACCTGGGAATTTTCTGCGTCACCTGCCTCCTCCAGGGTCAGATAATGTGCAGGAGTGAGGAGCAGGCATAGGAAGCTCCACACACACAGCTCACTGGCTTCCCTTGCCTCTTCCAACTGGGGTTTCATGGTAAGTCTCACAGAACTTTTTCCCACTGTTCCAGCACCTTCTCAGTGCTGCCTAATTGGACCCAGTGCATTCTGTATGGGGTTTCAGCCAAGTTTGCAGAATGACTGACTGAGTGCTCTTTCCCACCCACCCTGTAGGCTCATTCCCCTGCGGCTCTGGGGCCTTCTGTGGGTTCCAGTCGTCTCATTCCCTGGTGTGGCTTTGCTAGGCCTGTGCACACAGAAGCCTGCATATGCTGCAGCCGGCCTGTGTGAGTCCAAGATTCACACGTTCTTTCTTAACAGAGGTACCCTTTTAAAAATGACAGTAAAACATATTTAATTCAGAAGCCAGGGAAAGTCTAATAAAAACACAGCATTGAAATTCACCTCTGTGAAGGGTTTATCTCCAAGCCCCTTATAACCAGCAGAGCTGCCACTACTTAACAACTTGCTCTGTGTTTTCCTGATTCTTGTCCCTTCCACACCCATTTCCTCCCCTGCTCCAGCAAGGGCTTATCTTTCAACTGTGGAAAAGCCACCAATTAAACAGCTTATCAAAATATTCAGTTGGTAAAACTATCTTGGAATCAGCCTAATTTTAAGCCCAAACTTTTTAACCCCAGGACACGTAACGTTACTGAGCATGCGAGATCTGGAAATTGCTCACCCCAATGCTTTGGCTGCAGTTTCTGTTTTTATTTCATTCCCAAAGTAATTTCCTCCTTGTTCTTCAAATCCTTGATTGTTCCCAAGGCTTCTTCTTCTGCTGTTTGCTTGAGTTGCAGAGAAAATATCCCCCTGGCTTAGCTGAACTAGATAATTGCCTGAATTCAGGTGAGAGCTACATGTCAGCTTGGTGCCATGTATCTCACGCGTCACTTTGAAATGCCTATTTTGTACAGCTGAACCTGTCCTCCTGGATTGCTGATGGCTCATTGGTTCTGTACTGAGGGTGTAGGCAGGGATGGTGGCAGCCATGTTCTGGAGAAACGCTGTTCACACAGTAGCTGGGGAGTCTGTGCACATTGGGCTTTCTTATCTCAGTAATGAATTTTTTCCTTTTACCTCTTTCTTCCCCACCCTTTCACCCCACCCCCCATTGCCTGGGGGTCCTCCTATTATCTTGTAGTGCCCAACCCAGTACCACAGGAGCCCCTCCACCCCTACCTCCATGGGGGTGACATCAAGGGAACTTGGGGATATTAAGGTGCAACTTAGGTTGACTTTTCACTGGAAATGATATTATCAATGGTGCTTAAGGTTTCAACAACTGGAGATTTTTAAAACAAGTGGTTTAGTGAGAGCTCCATAGTCATGACTGTGGCCGATCAGTGTTTATTACATGATGAAATACTTTCAAAGTACTAAAAACTAACCTAAAAATTCAATTTTGAAATGTGACAACATCTTCATAAATGGAAGATTGCCTATGTTGGGGGGCGCAGGGGTAGTCATTATTTATAGTTTTTCCTCTCAGGCAGTTTGCACACATGCACGTGCATACACAGATAAAACCACAAATATAGAAAATTGCTTCATCTTTACATTCATCCTGTGAGCAAATAATTATTTTGCCCATTTTACAGTTGAAAACACAGAGGCTCTGAGAGCTTAAATAAGGCCTGGGCAGATGTTTTCAGGGCAAGGGCTACTTCTCCAAGTGTTGCAGTCAAGTAGCTATTTATTTTCTTTATTCGGGTGCTCACCCCAAAATGGCTTGGCGGTCCACCCACCAGTGGACCGCAATTGACATCTTCCCCAACCCTAGTTTAAATAACTTGCTGACACCTGCTTCATTAGCAGTGGAGATGTTGGCCTGACTCTTCCGTGATCCACGGCTGACCATGCATGAGTGAGCTGAAGCCCTGGCACCGGCTGGACCCCTGGTTATGCCTGAGAGGTCTCCCCACCACCTGTGGAGTGATGGGGAAATCACAGGGTCACAAAGCCCCCCGCGTCTCTGCATACTCACGTGGATAGCAGGCTCGATGTCTTGCTGTCCTCAGCTTACAGGGCTAGTGTGAACCCCCGTACCCCAGGAGCTCTCTGGCCCAGTGGTCAGCCCTGCAGCTGGGGGGAGGCAGGAGAGTGGTGCTGTCCTAATGCAAACTTCAGAAGCAGCACACACACAATCCTATCCCTGGTGCTTCGTCTGAGTCGAGAAAGCCTTGTTTTGCTCACCAAAACAGAGAAGAATGGCGGTCGCCAGGGCCTGGGGTGGGAGAGTTGGGGGCTGTTGGTTAAAGGTACAAAGTTTCAGCAGTAAGATGAATAAATTCTGGGATATAATGTACAACATGGTGACTATGGCTGACAGCACTGTATTATAAACTTGAAAGTTGCTGAGAGCAGATCTTAAGTGTTCTCACCAAGAGGACAATAACATACCTCTGAGGTGATGGATGTGTTATGGTAATGTGTGACAATTGTTTCATATTGTATATGCATATCAAATCACCAAGTGGTACACTTTAAATATATCCAATTTTATTTGTCAATTGTGTCTCAATAAAAAAGTTTTAAACATTTCAAAAAAGAAAAAAGGGAAAAAGAGCCCTGTGTTGGAAGTCTTTCCTGAGGAGAGACACCTTCTGTTTAATCCACAGTGAAATGTTGTGGGCTTCTTTAAGACTTTTTCAAAATGTGACGATCCTTTGAGAGCTAAGTTGAAACTCAAGATCTATCATCAAAATGTGTTATCTATGAAGCATTAGCGGTAGTGCATTTTAGGAAACATTTAGAAACATTGACCATATTAAGTTAATTTTCTGGTGAATTCAGTGCATTCATGATATTTATAATAATATGAATTTCTCTCTTTTAATTACAGCTTGGGTTGACGAGAGCCATTCACTACAGCCACAGGTAAAATTAAAAAAATCTTAAAGCAGTGTACTTACTGGTTTATAGTACTGTATTGTTCTAGTTGACTGGTGAGAGTTAATCACTATTTGGAGAAATAAAGTTTTTACATAGAAGTGGTGGTAGGTAGCATGTTGTGTTTAAAACAAACAAAAAAAATTGTAATGTTCTAGGGCAGGAACACAGAAGTGGGTAATGTACTCTGTCTAAGAGTGAGAACTGAAGTCTAGGGTGTATGGGGTGAGAAGTGAGGCCAGGCAACCAGCCAGGGAAGCCCCTGCCACCTCCACATGGGCCACACCCCATCTTTGGTACATCTAAGAATGGGTGAAGGCCCCTAGTTTTCTCTTCATAATTTCTGCCTTTGCCTCAGTTGTATCCTGCGTATGAAAAATGCTTGTTTCTTGAACTAGTATCAACCTTTCCCCTTTACATGCATAAAAATGTATTAAGGTTGTTACTGAGGAAGGGCCTGCTGTTCGATGTACATAGATAAGCCAGTACTGTGGCATCGGCTTTTGAGAAAAGAGCAAAGCTTTCATGAGAAGTTGACTGGCAAGGAGACAGGAGGCAAGGCTCAAGTCTTTCTCCCTATCCAGCATTCGGGGCAAAACGTAGGGGTTTCAGCACTGCATCTTCCTGGACAGCGGACCTTCGCCTCTGAGTTGGTTCCGGTGCTCAGGTTCTGGTCATGTCCTGGACCTTCGCTTCTGTGTGGGGCTAGTGAGGGGTGGGGGTGGGGGACAGTTAATGGTTCACAACTGTCACTGGTGAGAGGTATATCCAAGGTTTAGTCTTTCATGTTGGATCTTGTTAGAAACAGGATAGAGCCAGTTTGAGCAGGTTCTACAGTAACAAGATGTTGAATTAATTAAGGGAAGATCCAGCCCCAGTAGAGGAGCGATAGCAATGTTCCACCTGTCCTTACACTAACTGTGCTCACAGGCTCCCCATAGTGCTTCAAATCACCTTCCTGACTACAGCTTGGGACATTAGGCTGGCGGTGTTTGCTCCATTGTCTGGGGTGTTAAGTTCAGAGCAAGGAGTTATGGATATTTCATAAATTCAGCCAAAAGCAAACAAAAAATCCAAGTAAGTTGCAAAGGAAAGTAATGAGATTGATGGGAGGAAAGTGAGGAGGACATCTCCTGAGACCCTCCCTGCAAGTTCCAAGCTCCTTCACCCTCTACTTCAGGGACTGGGGCGCTGAGCAGGTGGTGGCCCTGTGAAACCAGTATGCACAGAAGACTGCCTGCAGCATCTGTGTGTCCCCCGTGCAGGAGCTGGAAGACCAGGAGCAATGACAGCGACTAGGAAGTGATCGCCATAACCCAGGGATGATGTGCAGGCTTTTTTTTTTTTTTTTTTTTTGGGCTCACCCAGACCTTTAACAAAGTGTCAACGTCCAATTTATACATCTGATTTACACAAGCCAAGGTGGGAGTGTCACAAGGAGCCTTTTACCTATCTGACGACCAGGATTTTAAGGCACTATCAGAGGTTGTGTTTTCCAAAAATTACTTCTGACATATAAGGAATTATTATTTAAAGTTCTAGAAAACCCAGCAGCATCTGCAAATTGTTGGACTGGGGAGGGGGAGAAACCATCTTCTGGGAAACCTCCACTTTGCTGGAGTTGATGGCACTTACTAATGTGTCCCTGAGAGCCATTTACAGTTCAGGCCCTGGCCACCTGCCCTCCCCCTGTGGTCTTTGTCCTGTCTCTGGGGTCAGTGGGCACAGGAGCGATCTGCCTGTCCTGTCAGAGGCTTGCAGGTCACTGTTGCTTGGTGGTGGCTTTTGTGCCCCTCCTGCCATCTGTCCCTGTCACTTCCCTCTGTCCTCATAGAGGAGGAGGAAGACAAAGTGTGTAAGTTTCTGGTTGTGTTCCCGTTTTAAAAATTCTACTTGTTTCGATTAATTGAAACTTCCATCCTTTTGCCAATTACTTCTTTTTTGGTAAAATGTCTTCTCTCCCAATTCTAATACCTTTTATTCCTTTTTCCTGCTCTGGCTAGAACTTCCAGCACTATGTTGAATAACAGTGGTGACAGGGGGGCATCCCTGTCTTGTTCCTGATTTTAGGAAAATAGGCTTCAGTTTTTCCCCATTCAGTATAATATTTGCTGAGGGTTTGTCATATAAGGCCTTTATTATGTTGAGGTACTTTCCTTCAATTCCCATTTTATTCAGTGTTTTGATCATAAATGGGTGTTGTACCTTGTCAAATGCTTTTTCTGCATCAATTGAGATAATCATATGTTTTTTAACCTTTGTGTTGTTTGTGTGCCGAATTACATTGGTTGATCTGTGTATGTTGAACCATCCTTGTGCCTCTGGGATGAATCCCACTTGATCATGATGAATAATCTTTTTAATGCATTGTTGTATTCTGTTAGCTAATATTTTGTTTAGGATTTTTGCATCAGTGTTCATCAGGGAAATTGGTCTGTAATGTTCCTTTTTGAATTTACCATTTTAACTCTTGAAAAAGTTTAAAAAGTGTACATCTCAGTGGTATTAAGTACAGTTGTCTCTCAGTATGCATGGGAGGATGGTTCCAGGACCCCCTGCAGATACCAAATTCTGGGGTGCTCAAGTCCCTCATATAAAATGGAGTGTCACCTGTACTTGCACAGTGCCTGAATGTCACCTCACTATGCGGACCCACCTCGGGGCTCAGCACATGGCAAGTTCAATCTTTTGCTTTTTGGAACTTTCTGGTTATTTTTTATTTTTCTGAATCTTTTTGATTGGGTTGGTTGACTCTTTGGATGTGAAACCCACTGGTACCAGGACTGACTGTATGTTCACGTTGTTTTATAGCCATCACCATCAATTATTTCCAAAATGTTTTCATCTTCCCAAATTGAAATTCTGTCCCCCTTCAACATTAACTCCCCATTTTCCCTGTCTCAGTCACTGAGCACCCTCATTCTACTCTCTGTCTCTATGAATTTGCCTGCTCTGAGTACCTCATACAGTAGAGTCATGCTGTATGTGGAGTCATCATACAGTATTTGTCCTTTTGTGACTGGCTTGTGTTACGGAGCATGATGTCCTCCAAATTCTTTCATGTTATAGCGCAAGCTTGTCTAACCCACAGGCTGCATAACGCCTGATATGGCTTTGAATGCAGCCCAACACAAATTTGTAAACTTTCCTAAAACATTATAAGATATTTTGTGATTTTTTTTTTTTTTAGTTTATTAGCTACTGTTAGTGTATTTTATGTGTGGCCCAAGACAATTCTTCTTCCAGTGTGGCTCAGGGAAGCCAAAAGGTTGGACACCCCTGTATGTACCATGTGTGTCAGAATGTCCTTGTTAAGGCTAAATTCTAGTCCATCACATGGATGGACCATATTTTGCTGATCCAGTCATCTGTTGAAGGACACCTGGGTAGCTTCCACCTTTTGACTGTTGTGAGTAATGTTGTTGTGAAGATGGGTGTGTGAATATCTCTTTCAATTGCTGGGTCATATGGTAACTCTATTTTTAGGTTTCTAAGGGACCACCATGCTGTTTTCCTTTTGATTACTTTTTAAATGGGCTGCATCCGTTGTCTTTATAGTTCTGGGTCACTCCAAAGGCTCACAGCTGCCACTGAGAAATGGTGTCTCTGTTCCTTCTCATGTCAGCCTACAGCCTGCACGATGGAATTGGGTGCTCTTGCTGTGTGTAGGGCTACCTGTGGAAGCAAGGTTTGGGACTGGAGGTTCTAATCACCAGATCTGTTTCCAAAAGTCTAACTGGAAGACCAAGGTCAAGAGAAATGGTGAAAAACCAACAGACTCCCAGTGTAGGTGTGGGTGGGATGAAAAGATGGGAAGGGCAAATGTTCTAAGGTAATGATATTGGGAGGATGGTTCACTTCAGAAGAGGATCAGACTTAAACGACATGAATGTGGAGAGGAGGGGAAGAAGTCACTGACATCCTTTAACTTTAGTGATCAGACTGCGGCCTCTACGTTGGGCAGAGCTGCCAGGAGCAAGAAGGACCCTGGAGGAGGCCTGGCTTTGTTTTCAGGAGTACACACTGATGCTTCGGCTGGCACATCCCCCTTGTTTCCATTAACATGTTCGGGGCTGAGAACATCCCCCACCCACTAGCACATGCATACCCAACCTCTCCCACTCCTGCCCCCAGCCTCTCCCTCCTGCTGAACCAGTTGCTCACACCTGTCTGCGTGGCATAGGAATGCATGCATGTGTGCATGTGTGTGTGTGGCTTTGTGTGGGATAGGTGTAAGGGGTCGGTAGGTGGTGAATGACCTCAGCCTATTCCAATGGTGTAACATTCCAAGCCAGGAAGAGCATCTGTCGTGACTGACTAGGCATTTGACAGCAGGCTCTGCACACATTTCGTTTATTATCATGGCGTTTTCATTTATTTTTGTAAAGTCAAGTCATTTTCACAGAGTGGAAAATTGTCTCTTGCTGTTCATTCCCCACTGTTTGGCTTGAGGTTTTTGGGTGGAATCCACACGGTGGTGACAGCTGGGTAACCCCCAGAAGTGCCCTTTGCAGATAACAGCTCTCGGGGCCCCACCACCCACACAGTGGGGAAATTGTTCCCCACTGTGTGGGTGTTTCGTTTTTTCTTTTTCTGCAACATTGAGAGCTTAGATGATCTTCCTGCCTGTCACAGTGCAGCAGCCTGAAGAAGCCCGCTGCCTCTGGCTGGGAACCCCAGCAGGGATCAACTGGGCCCAGAAGTGATCCTGTCACCTTAGCACATGCTTTTCTGACACAATGGAGAGGCTGCAGGAACCAATGTTGTGCGGTTTTTGCACGTGGCACTTTTGCCCATATTTCTAAGAAAAGCTCCTGAGAGCAGGGCATGAGAGCAGCAGACTAGCCTTCAACAGAATTAGTTTGTTGTGTTTTTATCTTTTTGCTGGTTGTCTTTCTTCAGTAAATGATAAATGGAAGCAGAGTACCTGCTTGGCTCTAGTTTAGTGGATTGACTTTTAAGTGAGCCCAAAGTTGTTACTTTCCCACAACAAACTTCTTTCTGTTGGTTCTTATGGGCCCTAAGAAAGGCCAAATTTGGTACCCTGTTCAGGCCTATGCCTAACCCTGGTATTGGAATTGCAGGTATTAACCCCTTACAAGTCTTTGGGGTGCCCCCAGGACTGGCAAGGAGAGGGGAGAAGTGAGAGGCTGCATGTGGTCAGAAGTGGGCAAGGTCCTGCACGTGTCTTGACCGTGCCTGAGCTGGATTGTGATGGGAAAGCCTTTATACCAAGTGTGGACCCTGAGACTGCGTGGTCACCCCCGGACTGCCTCCAGTGTTGGTTCTGAAGGGGCCCAGAGGGCTGAGCAGGAAGTGAAGGGGTCACATGTTTCTGAGCTTCTGAGTTCTGATTTAGACTAGAAGTGGAGCTTGAGATTCAGAGATGAATCAGAATGCTTATTGAACGGACAGACGACATCAGTGCACAGAAGAAATTGTCACCTTGAAACTGCTAACGAGGGAAAGACAAGAAGCAGACACCGGGTTCATTGGACTTTGATTTTGAGTGTTGGCAAATACCTCACAACTCCCATTTGGAGCTGGTTTGATCTTGTGGAGACAGCCGGGGGAGACTGTGTTCTCCAAATTTTGTAAAAATAAACAAAGATGTCTTTCTGCTCTTTTTTCCCCTTCCAGGGAATAGTTGTTTCTGTCACCAGGTTTCTCTTTTTCAGACTTCTCCAATGAAGCTCCGACCAGATTCAGACGTGGAGGTGCCAAGAATTTTATTCAATCCCAATAGTATAATCTTAAAAGCAAAGCCATCTTTCTGAAGGTTGCATTTTTCAGATGACCTGAAAACAAAATATTGCCCCTGGAGAGCAGAATATGAATATTCGCAGGTGTCTGAGTTATATGCTCTTATTTAGTGATGTCCTTGAGGGCCACAGATGTGTGGTCAGTGATCACAACAGAGCCTGGGGCTGTGGATGTGCTAGGTGGCTGGTAGATGCTTTCAGAGTCCAGGGGAGTAAGGAGTAGATGGATATATCTTCTTGTGCCTCTGTTATCCTCTTTTAATCCTGTGTCTGGTATCACATTGGTGGCCTTGTCCTCTAGGGACCTTCAGGTACAGGCTGTTGGTTCTTTCTCTAGTCAGACCTGCTCATTGCATCTTTTGCCACATCCACGGGACCTTCTGCAGGGAATCTTTGCCTGCCACCAAGGGAGTTTTTCTCAAACATAGATCTGATTATGTCCTTCCCATTCAGAAGCTTCCATGGGCTTCCATGCCCAGAAAACAGAATTCTGCCCTTTAGTGTGGGGATTCCAGACCTTGTCCCCAACCCCTGCCTCCCACTTAGCAGCCCTGAGCTTCCTGCTTCCCTCATCTCCTGGTCTTGCTATTGCCTTTGAAGAATGAACTTCCCTCCTCTCTTCTGTGGTAATGAATTTCTACTCACCTTCCGCCCACCCCCTAGGTGTCACCTCCTTCTCAAATGTTTGTCAAGGAGCCACACTTCTTTCTATTGTTAGGTCTCAAGGCCAAATCCCAACTCTAGTTCAGAGGCTTTTCCTTTCTGTCTCAGGCAACAGGTTGGAGAGGCAGACTGCATTCCTGCCCCTCCTGCCACGTGTCCCTCCATACAGAACATGTGGACTCCACAACCCACCCCTCAGAGTCAAGGCCATTTGACAAAACCATTCTGTGTGAGTGGGTCTGGGAGGAACTAGTTCATCTTTCTTTTATAACATCTCTGAGAAATGACCATATTTTTACTTTCAAAAGGATAAGGCACCCAATTCAAATTGATCTGGAGATTCAACATATCCCAAATTAAAACATAGAAACACAAATATAAATGTTGCATGTATGGTAAGCTTATTTACAAAAATTACAAGGGGAAGCTGAGATGGCTCAGTGGGTTGAACACTTTTCTTGCAGCCACGGGGTCCGAGGATTTTATCCTAGCTCCAGCCTATGCGGACCCATATGTTGAGCTAGGGTGTGCCCCCAGTTCTGTTTTTGCTGGGGTGAGCTTCCCATGTGGGAGGCCCCCAGTTCAGCTCCTGCCCCGGGTGTGCTTCTTATGTGGGAGGTCCCTGGCCTGGTTCCTGTTCTGCATCAAAAACTAATGTACAACTGTGGAGACTGCTCTGGACTCTTCCCTTTCTCTCTGTTTCTCCGTTGAAAACAATAAAAATAAATCTTAAAAAATATTACAAGCTAACTCAAAAATTTATATGTAAAGGTCAAAGCAATTTTGAAAACAAACAAGTTGGAAGACTTACACTTAAGCTGACCAGACATACTGTTTTAAATGGGAGAGAAAACAATGGTACTGTCCCATTTCAAACTGTGCATGTGACACCTGGAATTTAGCCCAGTGAGCCTAAGCTGACTATATGTATCATTTGAAACAGGATGTATCATTGTTTTCTGTCCTGTTTAAAATGGTACGTCTGGTCAGTCTACTTACACAACCCAACTTCAAGACTTGCTATAAAACTACTATAATCAAGACAGTGTGGTATTGGTAAACAGACAGATATATCAGACAGTGGGGCATAATAGAGTTCAGACTTACACAAAAATGAACAATTGATCTTCAACAAAAGTGCCAGGGTAATTCAGTGGAAAAGGGATAATGTTTTCAATAAAAGGTACTGGAAAAATTGAACATCCATTAAAACAAAACAAAACAAAACAAAACAAAAAACCCAAGCCCTCAACCCATACTTTAAGATATGTGCAACAATGAACAAAAATGTGTCATGAGCCTAAAGTAAAAGGTAAAACTGACAATTTTATAGAAGAAAACAGCAGAAAATCTTTGTAACCTTGGACTAGGCAGATTGCTTCAAACACAAAAAAGCATAAACTATGAGGAAAAACGTTGGTAAAAATGGATTTTATCAAAATTAAAAGCATCTGCTCTTTAAAAACCACTGTTGAGAAACTAAATGACAAGCCACAGACTGAGAAAATAGTTTCAAAACACATATCTGATAAAGGACTCATATCTAGGATGTATGTGTAAAACTCTTACAACCCTTTAACAAAAAAGCAATTTAATAAATGGGCAATAAATTCTTGAACTGTTATCTTACTGAAGAAGAGCTACAGGTGGCAAGGAAGCACATGAAGCGATGTTCAATTATTAGTCATTAAGGAAATGCAAAATACAGCCACAGTGAGATACCATTACACATATATCAGAATGGCTTTAATGAAAAGCACTCCCCACCCCTCCGCCCCCCAAAAAAAGGAAAGAAAGAGAGAAAGAAAATATCCCCAAACAATAACAACAGAACACAGGACTCCCAGACCCTGACAGAGTGAAGGTGCTAGTGAGCACATGGGGTGAGCAGAGCTCCTGTGTACCGCTGGTGGGAAGGCCATGTGGAGCAGCCACTCTGGACAACATCCTGGTAGTTTCTTATAGGCTTAAACAGTGTCTCCCAGGTGGTCGTGACACGGAGACATGAAAACATTCGCCCACACAGAGATGTGTGTGCAAATGACCATAGCAGCTCTATTCCCAACGGCCCCAAACTGAAAAGATGGAGGCCCATCCACACAGTGAAATACTGCTCAGCAGTAAAGAGGCATTAAGCTGAGTGAAGGGAGACAGACTCGAAGTGCATGTGTATGACACACTGGAAAAGGAAAGCTGTAGGGAAGAAAGCGGGTCAAGAGTTGGCAGGGCCAGGGCAGGGGGTGGGTGGGGGTTGACTAGAGGGGTTTGGTGAGGGAGATGATAGACATGTTCTAAATCTAGATTGTAGTGGTTACATAGTTGTACAGTGGTCCCCCTTATCCACGGTTTCACTTTCCATGGTTTTACTTATCTGTGGGCTATCGTGGTTCGAAAATATTAAATGGAAAGCTCCAGAAATAAACTATTTGTGAGTCTTAAATTGCGTGCCATTCAAGTAGCATGATGAAATTGTGCGCTGTCCCGCTTCATCCTGCCTGGGATGTGACTCATCCCTTTGTTCAGGGACCCCATGTTGTCGACACTTCCTGCCGGTTAGTCACTTAGGAGCTGTCTCAGATATCAGATCTACTGTCCTGGTATCGCGGTGTTTGTGTTCAAGTGACCTTTCTTTTCCTTAATGATGGCCCCAGAGTGCAGGAGAAGTTTTGCTGACAATGTGGATATGCCAGAGAGAAGCTGTAAGGTGATTCCTTTCAGTGACAAGTTGGAAGTTCTCAGCTTAAGGAACGAGACACAATTGCATGCTAAGGTTGCTAAGATGGACGGTGAGAACGGATCTTCCATCCTTGAAATTGTGGAGAAGGCAAAAAGCAATTGATGTTAGTGTTGCTGTTGCCCCTCAAACTGCAAAAGTTCCAGCCATAGTGCGTGAGAAGTGCTAGTTAGGATGGAAAAGCCATTGAATTTGTGGTGGGAGACACAAGCAGAAACGTGTTCTGAGTGATAGCAATGTCCTTCCCAGAAAGCATGGAGCCTCTGTGAGGACTTCAGCAAGGAACACCCTGAACAGTGACCACATTCCTGTAACTTTATTTCGAGAGAGTATTACAATTGCTCTATTTAGTTGTGATTAATCTCTTACTGTGCCTCCTTTATACATTAAACGATCACAGGCATGTATGTAGAGGAAAAAACAGTATATTTAAGGTTTGGTACTATCCACGGTCTCAGGCATCCACTGGGGGCTCTTGGAATATATCCCCATGGATAAGGGGGGTTGGACTGCTCTCTGTGTTTGTCAGCACTCTAGAACTGTGCCACCTAAAAAGGATGAAGTCTACTGTAATTGAATTATACTGCAGTAAACTTGAATTACAGAGAGCTAAGGGAGGGAGAGCCTGGGCCACTCCTGTGAGGGCCCTGTGTCCATGTGCTGTAGGGTGAAGTCTCAGGGCATTCTGCATGTGGAATGATGTTGTGTTTGGTCCTCCCAGTGCGAGGCATGGATTTCATAGCTTTGCTCACTTTGGCATTTCCAGGGGAGGCAAGTTGTTAATGTGTATGTAACTGCATGCATTTGAGCTTTCTGGCCTTTCTAAGGCTTTCTGTGTGAACCAGTTCACAGGTGCAATCAGGCCTTTTGTCAACTGTGGACTTTGCTGATGGAAAGGTGCTGACTTTGTTTTCTTCACCGTCGAGGGGCTGCCCAGGCCAGCTCTGTGTCCTCAGCCCACTGAGCCCATGGGGGCTGGGATGCATTTGGTCCCCTCTTTGGAGTGGAGGTCCTGGGCACAGGTGCCTGAGGTCAAGGTCCAGGAGGCCCTGCTCATCTCCCCCATCTGGAAAACTCACTAGCCGGCTGCTCCCTGCCTGGAGACCCAGGGTGCAGCTGTTTGCAGATGTCATCAGTGATAAAGTAGTGAGAAGGCAGCTCTGTGTTCACTCCTGGCTGCTGAGGGGTATGTGGCAGATGTCACCCCAACTGTGTGGTAGGCAGGGGGCAGGGCACCGGGCACCCAGTGAACAGGCCACACTGGGGCATAGGGCATGAAGAGAAGTGCACCCGGACGAAGAGCAGCAGCACCTTGCTCGTTGTGCTCAGGGGCTGCCATTCTGCCAGGCCTGGGGAGCCAGCTCACGGGCCACGGTGCAGCCCAACGGTGATGACAGCCCAGCTGGATGAGGAGTGCGGAGTCCTTCCCGTGTGCCCTTGACTGGGGCCTGCCTGCCCACGCCAGCGGGTCACAGGACCGTGAGCGCGCTGTTACTCAGCCCCATTTCATGGTCATTTACCAGAGCCCTGCTCTGGGCGATGACCGAGGGGTTCAGGCTGATGCCGGGCGCTTTACCTGCAAGCTTGGCTTACAGTTCTAGACTCCCTCCTCCTGAAGGTGTCTTCATGTACCATTCAATTAGGAAGACGTGATCTTAGCCACTGAAAGTTCTAGATTTACTTCCTTCCAGTCACCAAGCGGCCTGGCTTGTAGGCAGTTTTTGCTGTGTAAACGACATTTTGGCCCCTTGTGTCGCTCACACTACCTACACCCCAGGAACATCCTATAGACTCTGAATTTCCCAGAGGACTGTGCCTATGGAGGACCTGGGGGCCCTGCAGGGGTGGCCCGTGGGCCATCGGACGGCCCAGTGCTTTTTCTTTCTCCTGAGCTAGCTTATCACACAGATTTTGCTTCCTGCCGAGGTTGGGAGAGCCAGGCGCCTCGTAGACAAGTACACGTGTAACTTTACCATCCCTGGTCTTTTGAAAGGTGGATGTGGCTGCCTGTCACTGCGACCCACAGTGGTACATGACCGTGTCCATCTTCTGAGCACCCAGGTGGGTGCAGAACATGAAGGAGTGCTCAGCATCACAAAGTCACTCCTCACACATGGGCGCTGGCCATGCCCACTGCATGCCTCCTCCCAGAAGTTCCAGAATGCATTGCTTCCTCGGCCCCATTCCCCTTGTGTCAGCCTCTTACATGGTGGCACGTCTCATGGTTGTTTATTTCCACGCTTCCTACACCAGTGGTTCTAGCCTGGGGTGATTGCCCTCCACCCCCCAGGGACACTGGGTGATACTTTTGGTTGTCCCAATTCAGGGGAGGGTTCTACTGACAACCTGGGAGGGATTCACGTGGCTCACAGCCGTGATCCAGCCCCAGCCCTGGGTGGGGGTGCTTGGGGTCACCAGCAGGGGCTACACAGCCTGTGGGAGAGCAAGTAAATGATATTTAGGGCTGAAAGGGCAGGCGATGCTGATAGAGAATTTCCTTTTAAAATAAATGTACAGTAGACTATCAGTTAACCAGCACCCATGCTGGATAAATGTAGTATTATTTCCTGGATGTTTTTGCTGGTCGCTTGAGAATGCTGGTTGCTTCAGTTCTGGTTAATGGAGAGTGTACTGTATTTAAATAAAAATGGAATAGCTTTATGACAGAGTGTTAGGAAGACTTCTGGTGATGTGATGACGTGACAGAAATCTTTGAGGGTGGTCTGTGTGGCTGAGGTGGTGGGCCTCCTTAGGTCATTCAGCAGGAACTAGGATTATCTGAGTTTTATCTCCTCCCTTGAGAAAGGGAAGGAGACAGTGGCCTCCATGCCTCAGTGTTGGGTCAAGGATTCCGATGCCACCTCCCCAACCCTCAGTGTGCCCTCACCCCTGGCATCCGTCAACCTGGTGGCTGGCGCTGGAGCTGGGGGAAGAAGCTTACCATCCTGTGTTCTAAGAAACCATCTCGCAGCTGAGGTAGCTGACTGACCCCAAGGGCCTGCTTTGTTTGAGAGGAAGCCTTTAAGCATCTTTTTTTATTTTTAATCACATGCCCTCTCTGATGAAAGTAAGTAGGAAAAAAGGAGACGTTAGATGTGAGAGACAAATGTGCTCAAAAAGAGGGAACTTCTGTTGTTTCTTCTGTGTACTTTTTACTTTGGGGGTAGCATACCTCAAATAAAGGGTAGAAGAGAAAACAAAACAAAACAGTGATTCTGCCAGTTGCCAACAGTTACCTCTGATCTTAAAACCAGTCTTGATGTGGATGAATGGCTGTGACCTATGCTTTAGAAGACACATGTATGCTTCCCCATTTAACTGCTTCAGCCCCTGTGAGGGGCATCACTAATTCTGTCTTCCATATAAGGGCACTGATGTTCAGGGAGGTTGAGAAATTTGTCCAAGGTCACACAGGCATTTCAGAGGAAATATGACATTTCTAGTCTACAGGGAATCCCCAGTAACCTGTGCATAGTAATGACTTGAGAGACCATTTAAGAAAATGCTACAAATGAATCAAAGAGCAACTTGAAAAGAGAAGATACAAAGAAGGATCTGATTGACTGCCAAAGAAATAAAATATCCACATGTGCTACAAAATAAAAGACAGGAGGCTGTGTATGATAAGGGGATAGATGATGTCAATCTGAATTTCCTGAGACTCAAATCATGCTGCTAAGCCTGTCTGATATTTTCTCTGTATATCAGGGTCTTTGATCCTCTCTTCTCTTCATTTGTTCTTTCCTTTGTTTATTGAACAATTAGTTCATATCATGTAGAATGCCTTTAGCTATGATTAACAGGAAACCCTGACTCAACTGTTCTAAACAGTCAGTGGTTTGTTTTTTTTTTTTTACCTGCACTTAACGTTTCCTGAAGGGAGTCCATCTCAGAGCGGTTATTTCAGGAGCTCAATCACATCCTCCAGGACCAAGTGTGCTTTGATCGTCTCTCTCTGTTCCCCTCAGCGTATGGGATGTGTCTTTGGTTAACTCCCTCATGGTCACAAAATGACTGCTGAGGTTCTTGTTGTCACATGCAATTATAAGACTTAGCAGCTCTTCCTATATGTCACTTTAGAGCAGCATGGAACTTTTTTCCAGAAACCTTCCAAGACACTTCCCCTCATTGCTCATTGGCCGGATCAACCAGCTGTCCACTGCTAAGGCTGTCACTAGCAAGGAGAATTGGGATGACTATGACTGGCTTAGTGAGGCACAGTGAACAAAACTGGGATTCTTTTACTAAAGAGCAAGGGAAGAAGAAGTGAGCCAACAACTGGAAATGTTGCTACATATTTAAAAGATATATTTATTATAGGAAACTTCAAACACAAGGGGGAACAGCCTACTGCATTTCCAATTACTCATCTCCTGGTTTCTACAATTATCAAATTATGACAATTGTAGTTCATCTATGTCCTGCCCTTCATCTCTGCTGAAGTATTTTGAAACAAATCCCAGATGCATCATGTTTTTAAAAACGTGCTTCACATAATGTGATGCATGGGTGATGTGATGTGGACTTGTACATCAGAAACTATCTAATTGTTACCAATCAATGTCACCCCAATAAATTCAACAATAAAACAAAACAAAACAAAACAAAACAAAAAAACGTGCTTCATATCTATACTGAGCATTTTCTATATGCTTGGTCATAGCTCCAAAGAGAAAAACTCTTTCAGGAATAAGAAATTAGTGAAGACTGATGTGTTATTAACTACTTTTTGCTAAAGAGAAAAGACAAAATTCCCTGAAACAAAGGAAAAAGCAATATCCAGAGAGTAGGGTTTTCTGCAAAGCTTTTGTTCTGGCTGCATCTGGAGTTCTTGGGGTGTGAAGGGACAGGTGTCCTGGGAGTTTGAGCTGGACAAGGAAGGTGAGTGGAAGTTCATCTCGTTTGTCATTTCCACTCCCAGGCGGATGAGGTGAACGCTTTCTAAGAGTGGGTTTTGGTTTGGTGACACCTGTTTCTGCATGTTAATAGATTTCTGGGGTGAGATGGAACTGATGATGTCACCTGCAGGTGTGTGAGCCTGTGGTGGCAGTCTGCTGTGTGGCATTTGTTTCGCAAGGCGTTGTTAGCCACATCTGTCCTCAGCTGTGAGCACACTCACCAGCAGGCTGAGGAGAGATGTTTTCAGCCAGGGCAGAATGTCAGCTGTCACAGGTTGGCTCTGGGCTGGGCTGCAAACACATGTACTTTCCCAATGGCCTGAGCTTATTTCATTTAGATATGGAACAAAATACTAATGTTATTTCTTTAAAATATCATGGTGGCAGTAAAAGCATGTTTCCACACACTCTTTCTATGTCCCTTGAGCCCACCTGTTTTAGTGCAGGTTGAAAAGACCCCTCTGACTCTGTGTGTCTGAAACAGGAAGCCCGTCTTCGGGTTTCCCTGAAGTTTTTAAACATTTGCCCCTTTGAGGAGAGTTGCATGCCTCACGAGGGGCAGCACCTTTGTATGTAACATGAAAAGAAATTCGCCATTTCTCTAAGTACTCGTCTCCATTTCGACACAACAATTAAAGGTCACATTACAGAACTGAATCAGTTAGAGCTTCGTGTTCAGGATATAGTCAATCTGAGCTGATTTTATCTGCCTGAGCTTTGTAAAATGTTAGTGTTGGCACAGCACGTTTAAAAACAGAAGTCTTTTGCATAACTATATTTGAAAAATCAAAAATAAAAAAACAGAGAGAGAGAAAGCGAGAGCAAGAATGGAGTAATGACATGAAACAATGCCATTTGTCTTGATGTTTGTGCGGTGCGGATGGCTTCGGCAGCAGTTGCGCCGCTGTGAGTAGAGCTTTCTAGAACACGCGTGCTGTGGCTGGGTGCCCTTTGCTTGGTGCACTGTGCGCTTTGGTGCTGTGGGAGACTTCGCTGACCTCAATACATTTTACTTGACGTGCACAGCTGGGCCGCTGGCTCACAGTCCAGGCCGTGAAAAAGAATGCGAAAGAAAACACAGACAATCTATTCATCAGAACGCTGTGACAGGGAGATGTGGGGGCGGGCTCCGGCAGGAGTGCACCTGCAGGAAGCAGGAGGAGCAAGACCAGACGGGTGCCCAGGGAGCTGCCGTTGACCTCTGACGCCTCCCGTGGCCGGGGGCTTGGCCAAAGGTGAAAGCTGATGGCATAGCCAACCTGTGGAGTCTGGTTTTCGAGTGCTGTGCAGGCAGGAGGGGCGGGAGGCTGCACCAGGTGCCTGGCACCCGGCAGCAACCCAGGCAAAGGCCCACGTGAGCTCAGCTTGCGTCTGAAGGTGGCGCCCAGTTCCTGGTCTGTGGGACCACCCCCTCAGCCTCCCCAAGAAAGAGGGTAGGAGGCAACTTCTGCAGTCCTCGGGGAGCCTTTCTCTGGCCACCAGGGTGTCCAGTCACCCCAGCCTGGTTCACACAACCTGCCTTGCCCCAGCCCCACATGCCTCTTCCTGCCTGTATTTGCGATTTTGCAGCTGGTTTCACATTCTGCTCTTCTACCAGAACAGCAAGTTTCCATCTGTGTGCATGTGAGCTTGTCACCTCAACAGCCCTTGGTGTCCCTGAGTGAAGATGCAGGGAAGGCCCCTCACCACCCCAGCTGCACTAAGAGGCCAGGTGTCTGTCACTCAGGCTTTCCTGCATGGCCACGCTGAGCCTAGGCTGGGCTGGGCCATGGCTTGTTGTCCCCAGGCTATAAACGTCACTCAATCAGGAATCTTGGTGCAGAAGATGGACGACTCGGGCACCTGAATCCTTTCCTCTTGTGCAGAAGCTCCACACAGATCTGCACTGCACAGACCAGTAGCTTGGAGACAGACTGATAGACAGACAGACAGATAGACAGACTTGGGTTCCAGTCTAGCTCCTCTACTCAGTAGCTGGGTGAGTGTGCAAGTCCAGTACTGCATGGAGAGCCTGGCAGAAAACCGCAGGAAGTGGCGATTGGTTTGTCTGAATCTTGGAGACCAGCCACGGGGCTGGTTGATAAAAATGCCCATCCCCCCTCCCATTCCCACGAATCACCCTGTTCTCCCCAGTGGGAATGAGGCTGAAAGCAATCGTCACCCTGTTGAACCAAAGTCAACGGCAAATTCTGTAAGGGTTTCTAGGAGCAACAAGATGCCTTTCTTTTTTAGAAATGATTGTTTCAATATTGAGTTGTATAAAACATTCATACCTTCCAAACCAAACCAGATTCCAGACTCATTTGTTCAGAAACCATTTTTTTTTTTTGAATGTGACTTAAAAAGCTCAATGAAATTCTACAGCATGTTAAAACAAGAAAAAAGCAAAAACAAAACAAAAACTGTCCCGTAGGACTGAGGTCTTTGACACATACAGCTTGAAAGAAGGGAGCAACCAAGCCCCAAACCCCTGAAAAGACATGTGGCTTCTGTTGGGACAGCAGTTTAAGGTGTGCATTTGGTTAGCTGCCTCTGGGGAGGCAGAATGTATATTCCCTGGCCACTTCCTGTGCTTTATTGACCCCCTCCCATGTCCCTTCACATTCGTCCTGCTCCTTGACCTGGAACGAGGAACTCAGAAGCTAACCCTCGCTGTTACTAAATTGTAACCTCTAAATTCAAACCCACACAGAGTGGTGGTGGGAATTTGAAAACACAGGGTGAAATCCTGCTCTTGCAAAGATGGAACAAAAGCGCTCTGTCTTTTGGATGTCACTAATCCGGTGTTTGCACGTTATTGTCACTATGTCATGTCTGAAAAACTTGGAATTATTTCCAATTAGTGGGTTTAAGTGGCTCTTGCTCTCTGAGCCGTTGACCCCTCAGTTTGTTTGGCAGGATTTTCTCCCCAGCCTTCACCTGGTCACACATTGTTTTGCTGTCAGGGGTCTGAACCACTCTGGGTGACCCTGTGGAACGGTCCACACCATGAGGCTCAGGGGTTGTTGTGAGGTTTGTGATGACAGATGGCAGAGGCATAAAAGGCACCTCCATGGGCTTTGTGACAAGGGATTTGGGTGCTCAGAATCCTTTTTTTCTCTTGTTCTGAGGGCACGGCTGTGATTGCTGTCAGGGCTGTGACGTGGCCTATTCAGAACAGTGAGGCCTTTGCGCGTTGCACACACCTGCTGGAGGGCACACTGATCCTCTGTCCTCACGGCCAGGTCTCGGCTGACCGGAAGGTCTCAGCCACCGGCGCTGGTGGGAAAGCTCCCCTGGTGGCCTGGATCCTGGAACACTGGGGTTCCACTGGACAGGAGCTCGCCTGCTTTCTTTGGGTGAGGGCACCACAGTCCTCAGGAAGAGGGGCAAAGGGGGCCTCTGGATCAGTGTATGAGTGGGCATTTGTAATTAGCTGCTTCCTGAGCTCTGGTCATTTCCATGTGTAGGGAGAAGCCTAGAGGTACAAAGAGAAGGAACAACAGAGTTGTAAAATTGGTGCAAGCTACAAAACACCATTCGTGGCCATTTGGGTCGGCCCTTGGACACGCCTTCTTTGTCGCCTCATCCAGCACCCTGATGGGCGCAAGAGACTGCTCATGTCCAGTGAAACCAGGAAAGGTCGTCTCCGTGCAAAGGCGGATGTTGGTCAGGCTGAAGGGCAAGCAGACCTCTGCTGCTGATACTTACACAGCAGTAGAAATTCTGGATTTCCAGCTTCTGTGGAAGACTGGGTGGTCCAGCAACGCCTTGACTCCTGCCCCACCTGGCAGCTGCCACCTTTGATGGACTCACACTCACTAGTTTTGTTCCCTTCCTGCATTAGGCCAACTGTGCTCACTTCCCTGACTAACCCTAGTAAGCATTTGGGTTTGTAAATCTCTTATTTGTTCTAATCCCCTCAGAGAAATTGATATGTAAATATGCCTATATAACAAGGACCTCTAGAATACATCCTAATAAAATAAAGATGCAGAGACCAGCTCATGTTACAGAGATGTTTCTCTGTTATTTATAATATACAAATTGGAAACAATGTAACAGTGGGAGCTGGCTGACCCCATTACGATGCGTTCCCATAATGGAATATTATATGGCCACAAAGGTGATGCTCAGGCCGAGTTTTAATAATACAAAAAGATGCTCACAATATCAAGTTGGGTTAAAAATAAAGCTCAAAATTAAGTTGTGTTTGCAGTACCCTCTAGTTATCTCCCCAAGTGTAAAAGCAGATATTAATATGCGTAACATAAGACTGAAAGCAAATTTGTCAAAATAGTAACAGCAGTTGCTTTTTGGCAATGAAATTATCCATGATAATATCCTCTTAATTTCATTCTGGGCTTTCCATGTTTTCTACAATGAATGTGCATAGCTTTTATATTCAGGGGGGGAAAAAATGTTAATAAGTATGAATGAAACAGAAGCCTAGAAAATTAGGGGATTTTCCCTGGGTCTCCCAGCTGGTTGGTGGCAGGAGCCGGGAAAGGACTACAACCCAAGTTCCCTGCTTCTGAGCTGGACTGATCTCCAGTTGTGCACTGAGCATTTAGGGCTGGCCCCAGGGTCTCACCCAGAACCCCGGTGCGCTATGTGGTGTGCTCATCTGTGGGGGCGTATTTAACTTCAGGTCCTTTGTTTTGCCTTTAGCAATGAGATCTCTAAGAACCAGACAGCTGTTCCTCTCTTTAGGCGTTCCTCTCTGCTTGGCTAGTTCCACAACTTGTGTGACTTGTAGTGTATTTCCTTGGGGTGCGCCTAGGCTAGGTTATCTCCAATTTCTGTTATTCCTTCCTTTTGCTCTACTTCTCCATCAGGGAGAAGTCCAAGCAACTCAGACCCCTTCCCTGGACAGGGAGGGGATGCTGTGCATAGAAAAGCCCCCAGGGTGCCTCTGTGGCTATCAACATGGGGGCTGTTTTCTGACAGACCTGAGTCCTTTCCTAATTCCTGCCACCACCTGCTCTGATGAACTTGCTCAAATCGGTCTTTTCTCAGAGCACCTCCCACAATGTAAAACAGGAGGAAAATATTTCTGTTGTATGGCATTCTCTCAGCCCCAGAACCAAACAAGGGGAGCTCCCACTTCCCAAAGGCAGACTCATGTTTAGCCAAGATCACAGGGACCCAAAGCTGCTCATTCTTCTACAGCACGAGATCCTGCTGTGTGGTGCCACCCTTTCTTGTAGACACATCCTGGGGAAGTCACACTGTCTTCAGGCCTGTGGAGACGCTGCGTGTTCACAAGGGCCTCTCAGCTAAGGGAGTATGGGCCCTTGGACCGGCCTGGGGACAGCCTTTCCAAGGAGACCGATGCTTGCCCGCTTTAGCTGAGACGGTGCTGACCCTAGCTGTGCGTCCCTGACACTGTGGGTCTGTGGAGTCAGTCAGGCTTTCGCTTCCACAATACAGTCCAATTCCTGGCCCTGGGCTGGAGAACAAGCTGGCTCACCCAGTTGGAGCTCTGGGGTTGGGTAAACTTTGCCAGTGAGCAGCCATGTACCCAGGTTCCTGGGGCCAGTGTCTGCCTGTGGCCCCATGTCCAACAAATCGTGTTCTGATCAGGCACGTGCTGGGCAGTTTTTCTCGCAAGTGGGTAGGTGTGCAGACGGCGTGCTGGGGGCAGTCTGGGTGAGCGAGGTGGCTAGGCAGACAGTTGCCGTCCCACGGTGCAGAGTGATGGCTTCATTTCTTATGTATTTCTGTATGATGGAAGATTTCTATTTCTTTTTTTAAAGATTTATTTTATTGTTTGGGAGAAGGTGAGAGAGAGAGAGAGAGAGAGAGAGAGAGAGAGAGAGAGAGAGAGAGAGAGATAAGGGAGGAGGGCCCAGAACAGTCTCCAGAGTTGTACATCATTAGTTGTGACAAGTTTTATTCCACACAGGTGGATGTGGGGCTGTGCAGACTGGGAACTGAACTGGGGACCTCTTTCTCTCTCTTTCTCTCCTCTCAAACAATAAAATAAATCTTTAAAAAGAAAACCAAAAAACCCTGGGCTGTTTGCTGCATGTGCACAATGGGGTCAGGGCGGGACACTGCGTGTGCACGGTGGGGTCAGGGCAGGACGCTGCGTGTACACAGAGAGGTCGGGGCCAGACGCTACGTGTACACAGTGGGGTCAGGGCGGGACGCTGTGTGTACACAGTGGGGTCAAGGTGGGACACTGCGTGTGCACAGTGGGGTCGGGGTGGGACCTGCATATGCACAGTGGGGTTGGGGCGGGACGCAGCATGTGCACGGTGGGGTCGGGGCGGGACGCTGCGTGTGCACGGTGGGGTCGGGGTGGGATGCAGTGTGTGCACGGTGGGGTCGGGGCGGGACACTGCGTGTGCACGGTGGGGTCGGGGTGGGACGCTGCGTGTGCACAATGGGGTCGGGGTGGGATGCAGCGTGTGCACGGTGGGGTTGGGTTGAAGCTGGCCCTGAAGCTGCCTTGTGGATCCGCTTCTCGGTTACCTCTGTTTTCACTTTACCTTGACTTTGCATTTCCAGCTCGTTGAACTCTGGCCTGACTTCACCTTCTGAAACTAAGCATGTGTCTCAATTCTGTGAAGACAAGGCTGTTTCGGAGGAGTGATGACTCAACTTTTATTTTGAGCTCAGTGAGAAGACTCCACCTAAGAGGCAGTAAAGGAATGAATAGTTATAGTTGTATCTAGTCTTAAATTTTAATTACATAAGTACTGCATGGAGCACATTCTTCATATAAAAGTCGGAGTCCTCCCTGCCTTCCCACCCCCATTCAAGGCCCCTTCCCAAGGTCAGCACTATTAACAATTTGATATGTATCTTTCCACATGATTTGCATGCATTTGCTTGTGTGTATGTATATAGAGAAACATAGTTTTATTTGTGTGTGTGTAGTTCAGAACGAGTAGTAGCATAATCCATACATTGTTCTACAGTTGTTCTTTCCACAGAATGATCTATCTTGGAGGCCAGTCCATGTCATTAAGGAGCTGCCTTATTTAAACTGCTGACATGCTCTGTGGTAGATTTATTTCTTGATAGATAGAGAATGTTTTTCTCAGTGTCTCTAAGTCAAGCTCTGTTTCAGTGACAAAATCAAATTTTCTCCCTCTCAGACTGGTTGGTGCTATTTAAAAAAAGAAGGAATTGGTAAAGAAAGCACAATTCACCAGGAGAAGAGAGACAGCTGGGCTTGTCTATCAACAGAGGTCGCAGGGCTGAGGTGAGGTGCTTGACTGTGCTCAGTGGGTGTGGTGGCCTCGTGACCGCAGAGTGTCGGTGCTGGGCAGGTGGAGCAGCAGGGAGGACCGACTGCTGCATGATCCCGTTTGTGTAAAGAAGAGGATGGATGTATGTATATGCACAAGTGCGCATGACACACGTGTTGTCTGATAGGGTACATAAGAGACTGTTACTAGTAGTGTGTGAGGTGGAGAGGGAGGTCTCATTTCACCTGTGCATGTATGACCTTAATATTACACACTGTAGCATTTTTAGCGATTGGTTGGCTACATTGAGCAGGTGTTTTCTCTGGAGGCCCTTGCCTGTGTGTCACAGCGGCGTCCCCAGCAGCCTCAGCTTTCTCTGAAACCCTGCTGCACACCATGGTTCAGTGCTCTCCTGGAGTTAGCCTTGTGGAAGAGCAGAGTGCGCTCTGTCCCAGGTGTCTGTCCTCTCTTCTGGGCCCTGAGTCATGCTCCGGAATGGCTTCTGACTTCCAGCTGTGGCTTGCTGAGCTGCCTGAGAAATGGTGTTTGGCTAACATGTCCCACACTTGCTCATGGAATCTGCCAGTCACTGTGCTGGTTCCGTTTACAGGCTCACCATTGCGTTACCCCAAACTGTCTTTAGGGTTTCCTGGCCCACGGACCTGAAGATGTTGTTTTGCAAGAGGTCTGCAGGGTGCAGGTTAGGAAGTGGGGGTGTGCCGTGGTTTCTCCAGGCAGATGGCAGCCTCCACACGTGAAGGATGGCCTGGGTTGTGTGAACTTCGATCTGAAAGTAAAATTGTTCATGTGTCAGTGTGTGCTCAATTTTCAGATCCTGTTGTGGGGAGTGGAAATTTGACTTCTTTTAATATACACAAAAATGCTCTAGTACAGAACTACATGGCCAACATAAGGCTCAGAGCACTGACTCTTGGTCCCCACTTTCCAGTGAAAATGGAGAGCAAAACCCCAGGCCCAGGCCCCAGCCCTGTACCCATTTCCAAGGGCCCTTCTGAATGGTGCTCAGTGTTAGCCAATTACCAGACCTTGCTTCTGGTGCTCCAAATTTAGAGGCGAATTTTCTGTTCGTTTAAAGTTTGTGTTGCCTTTCTAGGCTGGACAAAAAGTCCAGCATTCTCCTTTTGGATAATTCTCAAGTTTGTTCTTTCTTTCTCTCTTTTCCATCATGGCAAGCTCTGCTCACTTGCTTGTTGAGAGTGGAGGGCACCTGTTTAGCCCTCCTCATAAGCACATAAAACCTCCAGCATTTGTTTGAAGAGAAAGACGATTACTTGAATCAATAAAAGTTTTAAGTGATTTCCAAAAGACTTTACCTGCTGGCAAATATTTAGTGTACTTATCATGGAGAGACTGCATCTGCCTTCTCTCTTTTTCACCCAGAGTTTCTGGAGGCATTACAGTCTCACACACTTGCCGCCTCTCAGAGATGATGGCCGTAACAACCCAACAAGAACCAGAACCCTCTCCACCCACTCCCTTCCTTGTCCCCAGGAGAAAGTCAGTGTTCCACAGATGAAGGGGGCCGCAATTCTCACTCTTGTCAGTAGCATACAAGTTGTTCTAATGTGTGCCAGCCTCGAATCCTACTCCTTCCACTTGACCTGGGCCGTGGCCATCTTGAGATCTGGCTACACCTGCAGGAGAGGGAGGATGAGGAACACCGTCAACAGAAATTTCAGTTACTGTTGTGGTTTACGTATGAGGAGGAAATTGCACCTTCAGATGATAATAAACCTGAAGGAAGTTTCCAATGTCTGGGAGGAAACTGTGACAGAAGGTACCATTCAAAACTTATGACTACTGTATAGGCAAGGGGAAATTTATAGTGATGAGACCAAGCCTATCTGTCTAAAGAGAATTGCAGTGAAAGCCAAAGATGCCAGCCATTAGCTTTTGTTCAGTAAATTAGCTAATCCTACAGCCTAGTCTAGAATATTGTCTGCATGGACTATTCCTGAAGTGGGTTCTGTCTTATGTTTCAGAAGCCTTCTATTTTATCTTTGAGATGAACATCTGGGGACATTTGAGTTGCTGTTTTGTAATCACCCTGTACACACTTCAGGCACTTTATGCATTTACACACCTCACACACCACCTCACATTGTTCGTCCATCTATGACGGGATGTAGACACAATAAGTTTCTGACTGTGTAGACCTGGAAATTTAAGAGCTCGCAATAAAGAAAAATTTACTGCCTCAGCTTTTTTTTTAAATAGCCTTATTGAGATCTAATTCACACATCATAGTATTTGCCCTTTTAAAGTAGACAATTCAGTGATTTCTAGTATATTCAGAGTTGTGCCTCCATGACCACAATGTAATTTAACCAGATTTTTCTCAACCCCCCAAAGAAATCTTGTGCCTGTTATCAGTCATTTCCAATTACCCTTACCCCCAACCTTAGGGAAGACCTAATCTACTCTTTGTCTCTTACACATTTGTTTATTCTGACCATTTCATATGAATAAAATTGTACAATATGTGGTATTTTGTGACTGATGTCATTCACATAACATAATGTTTTCCAGATTTATGCATGTCATGGTATGTATCAGAATGTCATTTCTTTTTATAGTCCAAATAATTTTATTTGAAAATTAAATATACTGTATGAATATACTACATTTTATTTATCTATTCATCAATTTATGAACGTTGAGTTGCTTCTAATTCTTAGCTATTGTGAAAAATGCTCTTATCAACAGTTGTGCACAAGTTTTTGGTGTGGATATACATTTTCATTTCGCTGAGAGTGAAATTAATGGACCATATGGTAACTGTATGTTTAACATTTTGAGGAATTGCCATTCTGCCTTCCAAAAGGGCTGCACCATTGAACATTCCCACCAATAGTGAGTGCATAAGGGCCCCAGCTTCCCCAGTTCCTCACCAACACTTGTTATTGTCTGTCTCTTACTGTAGCCACCCAAGTGACTATGAAGTCGTATCTGATAGGGGTTTTGATTTGTATTTTTCTAATGACTAATGATATTGAGCACCTTGTTGTGTGGCTATTGGCCATCTGTACATCTTCTTTGGAGAAATGTCTGTTCAGGTCCTTTACCTGTTTTTTAAAATTAGATTCTTTTTACTAGTGAGCTGCAAGAGTACTGGTACTTTATATAGTCTGGATACAAGTCCCTGATAAGATATGTGATTAGAAAATATATTTTCCCATTCTGTGGGCTGTCTTTTCACTTTCTTGATGATGTCCTTCGAAGCACAAAAGTTTTAAATTTTGGTGAAGTCCAACATATTTAATCTTTTCTTTTATTGCTTTTGGTATCATATCTAAGAAACCATTGCCTAAACCAAAGTCGTGAAGATTTACTCTTACACTTTCTTCTGAGAGTGTTATAGTTTTAGCCCCTATATCTAGGTCGGTAATACATTTTGATTTGATCTTTGTGTGTGGTGTGAGGAATGAGTCTGACTTTATTTTTTTGCATGTGGATACCCAGTTGTCCCAGCACTAACTGCTGAGAGAACTATTCTTTCTCTACTGATTTGTCTCAGCACCCTTATGGGCAAACCAATGGAACACAAATTTAAAGAGTTGATTACATTTATAATATAATAATAGACTGTCAATCTAGTCCATTGATCTGTATGTCTCTCCTATGCCATACCACACTGTCCTGTTTACTGTAGTTATGTAGTAAGTTTTGAAATGGAGAAGTGTGAGTCTTACAACATTATTATTATTTTTTTAAAGGTTGTGTTGGCCATTCAGTGTCCCTTCTACTTTCATGTAAATTTTAGGAGCATTATGTCAATTTCTGAAAAAAAGGCAGCTTGGATTCTGACGGTGATTTCATTGAATCTGCTGATCAATTTGGGGAGTGTTGCCATCTTATCAACATTAAATCTCCCATCAATGAACGTAGGATGTGATTCCATTTATTTAGATGTTTAATTTCTTTCAACAATATTTTGTAGTTTTCAGTGTACAAGCCTTACACTTTTGTTACATTTTATCTCCAAGTATTTCATTCTTGTTGGTGCTATTATAAATGCAATTGTTGTCTTAATTTTATTTTTGAATTATTCATTTTTAGTGTATAGAAGTAAAATTAATTTTGGTGTGTTGATCTTATATACTACAACCTCACTAAACTTGCTTATTAGTTCTAAGAGATTTTTAGTGGATTTCTTAGGAGTTTCTCTGTATAAAATCATGCATGCACAAACAGAGACAGCTTTACTTCTTCCTTTCTAATATGAATGCCTAAAGGACAATCATGAAGTGTTCCTCTTCATTTCCAGTAACATTTTTTGTTTCTAAGTCTATTTTCTGAAATTAGTATATCCATTCCAGCTTTGTGGTTGCTGTTTGCATGATGTAGCTGTTCTCATTATTTCACTTTGAACTTGTTCATGTCTTTGCATCTAAAGTGTCTCTTTTATAGAGAGAATATTGTTGAATCTTGTTTAAATCTGGCATGACAGATTACTCAGTGGTCAAATGAAAGTGTTTGGGTATCAGCCCATGGGGCGCAGGTCAGCAAAAGTAGTGGAGTCCAGCCAGGGATGACATAGGCTTTCTTATGAACAAAGTTTAGAAGTGTGCTGCTGTCTCAGGTTCAGACCTTGGGGAAGTGGTGCAGGGACCCTGGCCTCCCGACTCCCAGCAGGTTCTGTGGGGTCCAGCCAGCACTTGCCTCCCTATTCCTCTTTGCAATGCACTCACCCAGGCTGTTACCTTGTGTTGCATTCTTTGGCATTCCGTGATTTGGATAATTCCCAGTATCTTAAGATCATACACAAAGACTCAAATGACCTCGTACAAGTTTATTTCCAGGCAGTATCCTTGCAAAGCTGATGAATTGTTTTTGTCACAGGCTTAATAAATTGTTAACTTTGGAAATGTTTTGTGTAAGGAAAACAACCATCAGGTTATTTTCTTTTAAATTTTCAATTACGTGCAAGGATACATCAGTACAAAGAAATGAGGGGCTGTCATAACCCAGATGACGGCATTGCCCTTTGGGAATGCCTGGGACGGGGTGTGCACTGGATCTAGATAACTGATTAGGCAGATATCCTGGGCAACGTGTGACAGTGAACTCTGGGTGTTGAAGGGTGAATGCCCAAAGGTGAAGCCCTGGGAGCCTGCAGATGTAACAGGGACCACGCAGGTCCACTTGTGACTGAGGGCAGCAAACTGATGGTGGCGGGGTGGGGGTGGGGGTGGGGCAATCTTTGGACATCTCCAGCTGAGGGAACTTTTCATGGCTGTGTTGTTGGCTTTAGGGACAGATGTGAGGTTCATCTGACACCTGACATTCAGATGCTGGACATAAATGAGGCCCAAGAACTGGGTGGATAGAAACTGTTATTAATATATGGACAATAAAGTGTTTAGTTTTTGCTGGGAGGGGTGGTTATTACAATACAGACCCACTCAAAGAGATTGTTTTCCTTAAATAAATATTCCTTGAAGGCACATACTCTGTTGCCAACAGAACAGCAAAGTTTGCTTTTACATATTATTTCAATTTGAGAATCAAAGATGAAAAAGGATGCTTGGAAAAGGCTGTGTTTAGGGAGGCTCAGGACTTGCATTAATTTCCTGGCAGATTAGAGAATAAAGTGGGAGAGAGGTTAAAGCAAGGACTTGTCTGCCAACTTGATTGGGAAGCGGAAGCTCAAGGGAATTGTCTGGGACCAGGGAATGGCTATTTTAAGCAGATATGAACAAGAGTCTGTTCACCTTCATAGATCCTTCATGCGTCAGGTCAGCCTAGTGGCACTTGCTATAGTTAGCTATGTTAGTAGATTTATTCCTGTATCTTACTGGGGTAGACCTACATCTCTCACCTCTGCTTATCTCTAAAGTAAAAACAAACCACAAAATAACACAGATGAAGGAAGAAAAAATGACTCATCCTTTTGTAGAGTTATTAAAACGTTCCTAATAGGAAAATAAAATCCCAAAGCAAAAGCATTGAAGTGATTATGTAAAAATTAAAAATGTACAGACTTCAAAAGAAAAGTTGAAAATATGACACAGTAGAGAAATAATATCTAATCAAATATGACTGAAAATGGTTTAATTTTCTTCCTATCTAAAAATCCTCTACAAATAAATAATAAAAATGCTAACATCACAGTATATTGATGGGGACATGATATAATAGACAATTTCAAGAAGACATATTCATGGCTAATCAATGTGTAAACAAACGAATTAAATTAATAGTGACCAAAGAAGGGTGAGTTAAAATAAGATACTTTTCTACTTCCTTAAATTAGTGAAAGCTTTCAAAAGAGCAATACTCAGCTCTGGCAAAAATGTATTAAGATGGGCAAGTTTATGCACTAGAAGAAGGAATAAAATTGATACAGTCTTTTTGAAAAGTGAGTTGGTAATATGTGAAAGAGCTTTAAAAGAAGGTTACATTCTTTTTTGTTTTTATTTTTTGGATCCAGTAACATTTTTTCTTGAAACTTACCTTAAGAAAATCATTGGGGATGCTGGAATGTCTCAGCAGATTGAGCCCTTGCCTTGCAGCCCTGGGGTCAAAGGATTGAGTTCCAGTCCTGGTTCTTGTGGACCCACATTCTAAACTGGGATGTGTTTCCCATGTGAGAGGGCCCCTGTCTCACAGGGACATGCTTCCCATGCAGGAGGCCACAGCCTGGTTCCCGCCCTGCACAGCTCTGTGCCCACCTGTGTGGAATGAAACTATGTGGAAAACTGATGACATACAACTATGGAGACTGCTCTGGGCTCTCCCCCTTCTCCCTGTCTCTCTCTGTCGAAACAAACAAACAAAAAATCTTTAAAAACAAAAAAAGAAAATTATTAATATTGTGATTTCAAGGATATTTACAAAGAAATATTATTAGGTAAATAGAAAAACAAATATAGAACTCTCTGACATATTGCTAAGTGAATATATTAATTAATATATGTTGGAGATATACATTTTCCCTTGATAGTAACACACATATTGTACTTTCTAGTTTTTCTGATATTCAGCTGTATATAATTTTGCACAAATTTACCATGTACTATTTTCTTATTGTTAATTAGTGGTACATCTTTAAGAGATTTTAAAAAGGAAGGGAATATGAAATATATTGTATAACATCTATGCATGACCTCCTGTCTTTCTCTTTTTCTTTTTACGTATATAGAAGGTAACTAAATCTATGTTATCAGCCAGATGAACTTACTAAAACTCAAATCTAGGGAAGCTGGATGGCTCAGTGTGTTTAGTGCTCGTTTTGCAGCCCCAGGGTCTGAGAATCAAATCCTGGCCCCGGCCCCAGGTCGAGCTTCCCATGTGGGAGACCCCTGGTTTGGCCCCTAGCTTGAGGGGGTGTGCCTCCCATGCAGGAGGCCCCTGGCCTGGTTCCTGCCCTGGGTGGCCCTCCACCCACCTGTGTGGAACAAAACCATGTCAAAAACTGATGATGTACAACTATGGAGTCTGCTTTGGGCCCTCCCGCTTTTCTCTGTCTCTGTCTTTCTTTGTCAAAAACAATAAAACAATAAAATAAATCTTTGAAAAAAATTAAAATCTAAATATGTTTAGAAACTTACAATAGAGCTTACACTTCTAGAAAGTTGGAGTAGATGTTCCTTTTTTACTATTCATCCCACTAAAGACAACTAAAAGGCCTGGACATTACATATAAATGAAATAGAAGAAGACTCTGAAAGACGGCGACAAGAAAGCAGACCAGCAAGGACCTCGAGGCCCAAGAAATGACATGGTGGGGAATCTCACTTCCTTTTTGCCTCATCTGTCCTGGGCTGTGCCCTGATGAAGCTGACAACCCAGAAATACCAATGAGAACAGCCAAAAATAAGTTCCAACAGAGTTTGATTTCCTAAAAACACTTAGCAAAACAGAAAACTTTTAGACAATATTGTCCTACATTAGTAAAACAGCACAGAAAGAACTGTAGCCCTCCCCACCCATGCCCACAAAGGCCAAGTGCAGTGCCTAGACTTCTGCCCTGCCCGTGCTATAATGAGATGTCCCCAAGCCGGCCCCCACAGCATTGTCAAAGAAGACCAAGCTGGGAGCTGAGACTTTCACCCCTGACCAGAGGAGACAGGCCCCACCCATGTGGGGAGCCTGGACATCTACCTTCACCCAGCACCTTCACCCACCTCCCCTTGTAGGACGAGGCCAAGTGCAGCATTAGAACTGTCACTGTCACCCAGCAGCAGTGACACTCCACCCGCTGTCATGCCAGTGGAGACGACACGGGAAGCAAGAGCGCCCGTCCTCAGCCCGCAGTGAGGGGGAGCTCATACCCGTGACCTGTGTGCAGGGGAGCCTACACTGCCACCTCCACGGCTCAGTAATGACGCCTTTCCCTGCCACACCAGGTCAGAGAAATCAGAAGCCTTAACTAAGACCCATCTCACCATGTAACGTGAAAACGAACCTGTTTCAATAAAATGTCACTTGCCACACAGAGAACCAGGAAGAAATAAATGAACGAATAAAAGGTAACCAATAGATGACAATACCAAGATGATTGAAGGGTTAGAATAATATGAAAAATATATATTTTAAAAATATTTATTTTACTGTTGTTTTTTAATTGTTTTTATTATTTATTTTATTTATTTATTTATTTATTTTTAAATTTATTGTTAAATTTGATGAGGTTACATTGGTTGGTAACAATTAGACAGTTTACAGATGTACAAGTCCACATCACATCATTCATGCATCGTATTATGTGCCCATCACTCAGTATCAGTTCCCCTTCCATCACCTTATATCTAGTGCCCACTCCCACCTCCCCCCACAACTGTC